>BQNB010192033.1:0-11648 GCA_026074375.1 Tanacetum coccineum
ACCCTCACTAGGTTTTCATCAATGTGCCTAGATCGCCCCATTCATCACAAAAGTGATTGAGTATGTCTTATGGCCGGATAAAGAAACAAAATCAGACTAAATATGTAAAAGATCTAGTTTCCAAAAGTAAAATATTTTAGTTACCATAAATAAAATCAAGATATATATTTAGTGTAATCTATTATAAAAAGAAACAGATCTACTAAATTAACAGTTTAATTTCATTCATTTTTATAATATTAGCAATAATTTGTTTTCAAGATCTAGATCTACAAATTTTATTTAATTATGGCAAGGATTTGCATAATCTTTGCCATATTTGTAAGAAACAATAAATAAAATATCAAACGCGGCAAATCAAGCATATGAATTAAATCTAGTCGTGTACAATTCAAGACATGATATAATTCATAAAGTGTAACCCTTATGCCAAAACGAGTTGACTCGTGATGTCACTGTTAGGATTTAACATATTAGGTAACCAGTTTAGCTACGAGTACGTAGCGGAATGGATCTAGTTTTGACACAAAGATTAACACATAATAAAGTAAATAATTATAACATTAAAAGTAAATAATTACTTACCTCTTGATCTTGAACTTGAAACAAGTTAAGCAGTTAAATTACTGCCTCTACGGTTGCTCACACAAACACGTCAACCGAGTATGAGTTGATTGCTAGTCTACCTTCACGATCCAAACACCACGTGTCATAACCAAATCCAAACGCACCTTCTGAGCTTGAACCGAAAACCAATAAAACCCTAATCAGGGTTTTAAACGAAAACCGAATAACCGAATACCAAATTCGGTTCTAACCGAAAACCAAAGAAACCGAAAAACCCTTGATTGGGTTTTGTGATTGTAAAGCAAGGAAAACCACCAATCGGACTCCTACGTGTGATCTTGTGTTGTTAATCAAAGAAGACAAGAAAATTGAAAACCCTTAGAGGGGTTTTGTCGAATTCGGTTGAGGGAAACAAAAGGACCGAAAATCCCTTAATTGAGATTAAGGGTTTCGGTTAAGGTTTAGGGAGAGAGAGAGGCACCGAAACAATTTAGGGTTTAGGGATTTGATTTGTGAATCAATCAATCAAGAATGAGTTGAGGGGTATGTGTTTATATAGGCACATAACCCTACCATAATTCATGTAAAATAAGAAAACTAATTTTTCTTTTCTCCCATCCTTGCTCCAAAACCGAACAAACACCCCCTCCTGGAACCTTATGGGATTCGGCCAAATAAAGGCATCCCTCGGGTTTGGGTTTTGTTCGTTTTAGTCCTTCGGTTTATTATTTTAAATATTCGTCATACTAGTTAAACAATTAACGGTAAATAACGATTATTTAAATATTATCGTGAAGTAAAACATACTCTATGTGTTTAACGCGTGTGCCCCCAATAGGCTCACGTATTTCTAACGTATAACTTGCGGAACCGACTAACATATTCCAACAAGCCTAGCGTAGATAAGAGTAACAGATTAAAAAGTGCAAGATAACAAATATATACGAATGCTTATAGGAGTTATATGTTAGCATGAGCAAATCATATAGGGTAATTGGTAGACTTAGTGACTAATATTTAGTTTAGTTAATCATAATCACTATAATCTTATGATTAGCTAACTAGAGTTCATAGGCATAGATTACAAGGAACAATATTGGATTTATGCGAATTTAAAGCCATTGGTAGAATCATATGTTAGACATAAATTTATTGCATGTTAGTTATTTGCAATAATAGAAAATTCGATTGCCACGTCTTCTTTATAGTGACTAAATCGAAAAGATGAGTTTGACCAGTGGTTGATCATAGTGGTGAAGGTGAGTGAGAAGATGAAGAGATCAGGTGGATGTGATGTGACCAAGCTATTACGGTAAAACTCAATGAGTTTATACGAATATAACAACAACTAAGGAAAATTAAAAAAAGTTGTTGCATAAATTTATCGTCTTTGTAGTTTACTTTAGATATCAAGGACGATAATGCCCCTCACGTAACAGGTACATGTCAAACTTAATAGAACAATTAAAGGACCTGTCAACGCAATTGGGAAAACTAAGGTATTACCAGTGTAACTAATTGCGTTTTAAAACAAAAAGCTTAATTGTATGTAAACCACAAAGACAATTTATGTAATTAACTCTAAGAGCAATAGATATGGTTGATGCTGTGGGCAAAAAATGTGTCACCTCATCACTTTTTCTCATTACACCAGTTTATCACACGACACTAAAACACCCTCCTGCAAATAGAAGTGGTGTCAGAGGTCCATGTATACACGATACGACACAAAAAAAAAATCACTATGACGCTGGCTGGTATGTACAGCACGAAAAGCGATGGCACGAACTGCGATATGGTGTCTGGCGTCGTAAGCTGGGCAGGTGGGGCACGACTTGGCGTCGCCACCACACCGATCGCTTTAAATACGTTGACAGACAATTTTAACCTTACAAATCATTATTCGTTTTACAAATCTACAAACAAAGGGGTTGTTTAGTCAACATTTTGGGATGCTCTTGGTGGGCCCCCACACAAATGTAAATACGGACACAAAAAATGGACCCCTTTCGTAGACCACCATCACAACCCACTCCCCAAAACACGGTATCCGGATAACTTTACGCGTTTGTGCCTTATTTCTGGCTAACAAAGTATCAAACATACTTGACATATTTAATCTCTATTATTTATTTATTTTAAGCAGCGGACTTTCTAGAAACTAGCAAGATGCTAAAAAAAATTAGAAGCAAAAGGTACAAGGATTTATCGTCAAAGCAACCTAATTTAGTTTAAAATTACAATGATTAGAAACCAATTAAAAGAAATTAGAACCAAGTCATCAAAAAGAAGAGCTTCCTACGCGGATTCGTAGCACCAAAAAACAATTGATTCCTGAAGCGCCAAATTAACCACCACTTCACATAACAAACACCTTTCAAGATCTCTTTCAGCCACTTAGAAAGCCGAGAGAAATAAAGCTATAGAAGTCAATCATCATAAGAGGCTAAATCAATGTCATCGAGCTCTCACCAACGCACAAGTTTCCTTCATAAATGACGAGCCATTGGATAAGAAAAGAATATATGAGAACCGGATTTGACAGAGGTATGACAAAGAGGGCAAACAATAATCGAAATATAAAATGATATGCAATTTAGCATAAATTATTTTTTACCTTAGTTTTTGAAAAATTAATAGCAAAATGAATACACAGGTCAAAAATTGCGTGTGATAAAGGTTAAAATTTTAATTTTGGAAGATGAAACAAGCATTAATTAATTTTATGTAGTGATTGCCAAAAGAATAAAAGGAAAGTGTGTCAAAGAAGTTGGGTGCTTATAATGTCATTATCATCTCGGATGAATTATTACGTGAAGAAATAATTTTACAAAGATAAATATGAGAAGATGAATTATTACGTGAAGAAATATTTTTACAAAGATAAATATGTGAAAATATTTGCTGAAAAGAGAAAATAAAATGGGAATAATGAGAAATTTTTCAACACATATTTTAAATAATAATAAAAAAAAAGAAATGTATCTACTTTTGTAGATCCATCTAAAATGTGCACTTGTAGTTTCTTTTCATCGTCCTCATTTCACTTTTATTACCGTTTAAAGTGTAGATAAATATTATATTACCGTTTAATAATTACTACTTGATTTATGAGTGTCTCGAGTATTTTATAGGGGTAATTCTATATTTCCTCGACTTAAACTCATAATTCTATATTTTCGCAATATATGATTTAAACCCATTGTACTTGTGCACTAAAAACTTGTGGTTTGGGTAAATATGAAATTTTGATATTCAAGTTGGGTAAATATGGAATTATCCCTATTGATATGACGTTGAAATAGCGTTGCAATAAAATGTGAGGATGTGTGACAATTGTGAGTAACGTTATAAGTTATACTCCTTCTGTCTCAAAATTATTGTCTCCCGACAAAAAACACACAGTTTAAGAAAAGTGCATTTATTACTATTTTCTTTTTCTTACTTTTTGACAGAAAGACAATTTTACCGTTAGCTATTTAATTAAAGTTTTCTTTAAAGTTTGTTATAATAATTTCAAATAAGGGTAATATAGTAAACTTGATTAAACTTCCCAATCTATTTTTAATATTGGATAATTAAATTGAGACATCCTAAAAAGAAAACATGAACAATAAAAATGAGACGGAAGGAATAACATACACTGTGACACAACAAAAAGTATGTGTGAAAATAGAGCACACATCTTTTGAAACAGAAAAATTGTTCATGTGCCCGGTTTGAACATGTCTCGTAGATTAAAGCTAATGTTTCCCTTTTCATGAATTTCGATAACTAAAATAAAAATCCATGTTTCTCCATAACTAAAAAGGCTTATGATATATGTACCCCCTCAAACATCGTTTGTACCCCTCCGGGTTTTTTGCCTTTTTTTGTATTTTATTTTTTTTATATTTTATAATTTTGTATATGTTACAAAACTATTACACGGAAAAAACGGAACGAAAAATATAAAGTTTAACAGGTCAAAAGTATGAAACTGTTTGTTCTGGTCCAAAAAATTAACGGAAATAGAAAGAAACTGATAAAAAACTGCGTTGCACTTTAAAAAGAAGGTAAAAAAAATTCTTTTATACTTTTTGGCACTATTCAATGGACCAAGAGAGTACCGATAGGAGTACCCAACTAAAAATAACCCAAAAATAATAATGGTACACACTAGGCGACACACCGCACAACACTTTGATTGGACGTGTGAAGGAACAAAAAATACCGTGCGAACACTTTTCCCTGTACCTAATTGGTAGTAAAAAAGATAATGGAAGGAATTTACTTTACCCTAAAAATAATGAAAAATAATTCACTTTCATCATTAAATTTATAAAACAATTATTAAAGCAAAGGCCCAAGAATCTTGTTTAAAAAGCGACACTCTTGTCACTCAACTCTTCACTCACTCTTTTTCTTAGTGAGAGAAAAACACACAACACAAAAATGGCTTCAGCATCATCAACAACAACAACAACATTAGTTACACTGTTTTGTCTTCTAATCACACATTTAGTTGCTGTTTTTGCTGCAGAAGATGGTAAGTACACTTACTTTAATATTTTTCTAGCTATTATACAAAAGTTTCATAGTTAGATAATCAAATGTTGTTAGTTAGTGTCTTGAGATCTGTTTTTTTGTGTTTTGTTGGAGTGTTTTAGTTTAAGGTGCTTTAGATCTGTTTTTAACATGTTTGAGTGTTTTGGATGGTTAAGTTTAGATAAATGTTAAAAATAGAATTTGTATTTTATTGTGTTGTTGATTTAATTATGTAGATAGTAAATGACATTGCTCCTGGATATCTGGTTATTATTATTAATTGTAGCACATGCTGTGTGTCACAGCCTGATTGGCCAACAGTTATTGTTATTAATCATTATCAGGCTCCACAAATAACTGCTGGCCAATCAGGCTGTGACATGTCCCCACCTTAATATGTGAAACCCATTTTTTTTACCAAAGTGTTTATAGATAATTAGGTTATTCTTACAATAATACTAAAAGTAGGAGTATATGTAAAATCTTACTTGTGTCATGTAAAAAAGAAACACAAAAGATGTTTATTTGCTGACCCATCTGATCTTTACCAAATATGGGAATATATTGTGTTTTATGTGTTTGATTATGGGTACAACAAGAAAGTGTTTTGGAGTGAGATTATTCAAGCCAACAAATTATAATAGGATAGTTTGTGCTAAAATGGGCATGATATTGTGAATGTATCAGTAAAATAATTATTTTTGTTGTCGTTATAAGTAAAAAAATACTAATAGTAATGAAACTAAGAGGAAGTCAAAGCAGTCTTTCTACTCTCGAGTTTATCTTTGAATTAATGGTAGGATTTGTCTACATTTCAACTCCTCTTAGAGCATCTCCGATGCTTAAAACCATGAAAGACTTTTTTCATTTATTACATTAAATTTTTCAATAAATACTATCCATCAAAAAGTCATAATACAAACTTGCTCCAATGCTAAATTATACACAAAAACTTTTTGAATTGAAAAAATACACTACAAATAAGTAAAAGAATGAAGCATTAATTGTAAAAAGTCTTTCTCAAACTACTTGGAGAAAACCAAGTCATTGTGTAAAGCTTTTTAAAAACCTATGTTTTGCAATGCTAATAAGTCTTTTAAAGACTTTCCCAAATAGTAAAAAGCTTTAGAAAAAGCTTTGTATTGGAGATGCTCTTGCTCTTACCCTCCGGTGGGATTGGATTTATAGTTGTTGTAAAAGTAGCTTCGCACTTTATATCAACAACTTGCATCAAACTTTTATAAGTTTGTTACAGAAGCATAATCAATTGTTTACCCTTTTGTTGCATTTGACATGATATGTCATTATCAACCTATAATAGGTGAATTTGTTCCTTTAAGTTTATGAATCTACATTAATATCCAGCTATAACTAGTTTAAAGGTGTGACATGTTAAAGCTAACCTATTTGATCCTTAACTTTTATGTGTACGTTAATTTGCCTATCATATACCCATGACCCGGTTTGACTTTTTGTGTAATGTGATCTGGTCTGTTCTCATGGTTTGACTCTTTTCTAGCAAAAAAATTGGGGTACATTAATGTAGTTGCAGTTATTTCATGATTGCTATGGCATGAAATTTAATTGGAATTAATTATTTTCGGCGTTTATCGAGCTATGTCAATAAATTCATTTTTGGCCCATTTTGGAAACTACATTTATTACGTACGGAGTAATTGATTATTGACCCATCACCAATATGATCAAATTGATGGCTTTAGCAAGTTTCAGTTTGCATCCCCTTGGACAGTTTTGTTTTTCCATCTAAAAGTGTCACTTTGCCACTTCTAACCGGTGTTTTAAAAGTCAACCCGGCCAATTGAACCGTGAACCAGTCGGGTGTCCGGAAGCCGGTTTTGGGTCAAAAACCCAATTGAACCGCTGATTGAATCGTGAACTAGTGGCTTAATAGGTTCAATTAGAAAATCAGTTTTTAAAACATTGCTTCTTACTATGGTACTTTGTCAATTTTAATGTATTTTTTAACTTTAACAAAATACCCTTGTCTTTTTTTAGCTACTCCAAAAGTCTAGAAAAGATGAGGAAAAAAGTACTTAACCTATTATTTTATATCAATCTTATTTTTCATCCTTTTTATTGTAAGAACATAGAACTCAATATCCACATAACTTGGTAGGTGGTGTCGAGGATGTGTGAATATCGCCTTGCTAACCTCTAGATCATATATGTAAAGACATAAATTATACAATATGTGTTAGACTAGAGAGCTTAAATAGTTTCCACATTACAAGGTCACATGTTTGAGTTTATTACTCCATCCGTCCCAAAATTATTGTCCCCCCGACAAAAAACACACAGTTTAAGGAAAATGCATTTACTACTGCTTTCTCTTTCTTACTTTTTGACAAAATGACAGTTTTACCCTTAGGTCCCCTCATTACAAATTAACAATAAATCTCTATTTCGTTCTTCTTTTCTTTTTCATTGGTACGATTTTGGCAAAAGTTCAATTAGCCATGTGATGGCATGGGAAAAAAGTCACATCAAGTATCGGGCCACTAAAAAACATCGGTAGGCCTTACAAAATGTGTATGGGATAATAATTTCTTGAAATTTTTTAATATTTAATAGAATATTTGTAATTGTGTGAATTAAAAAAAAAGTTATTTCCTATATAAAACCTTAAGCAAGTAGCTTGGTATTGTGTAACTAATGGTTAAAGCATGGTTGTTAAGATCCCGATCTTGTTCTTAGGATCTTACGATTTTACTATACTGCAAAGCAAAAACGATCCAGATCCTACATAGGATCTTATAGTGATCCGATCTTTGACCATATGATCGTAAGATTCGACTCGATCGATCTTCTTTTCTCGAACCGAACGAACTAAAATCTACGGAAATTTATGGGTTTGTGTTTCCTTAGATATTAAAAAAACACAAGTTAATCATCTTAAACTTGTATAATTATAAATTTATGACAACATTTCTATGAAATATTCATATTTTGTGTTTATGATATGTAATAATTTGTAGATTTGTATAATATTACAAAGACTTTCTTGAAATTTTTTAATATTTAATAGAATATTTGTAATTGTGTGAATTAAAAAAAAAAGTTATTTCCTATATAAAACCTTAAACAAGTAGCTTGGTATTGTGTAACTAATGGTTAAAGAGCTAAAGTATACGGATAAGAATAGGATAAGATTTACTTATCCAATGTTTATAACTTTAAAAAGTAGAATTTTAACGAGCAAAGTTAACATAAAAGTAACCCCAAGACAAGAGACACATTAACCTAATGATGTTACTTTGAATTTTAAGCTAAAGTTTTTTTTATATAAAATAAATTTAAAATTTACACTTTTACCCAAGTTAGAGAAGCCATTTTCTATAAAGTAAACGCGTGAAAATATTGTTTTTTTTCTGGATGTCGCAAATGTGTAGGCCCATTTAACTTGTCATGGCATCTTTACTTTGACTAAAAGAGAAAGATAAATCTAATATTATAAAAAAAAATACAAATATATATTTATATCTAAAACTTATGCAGTAACAAATTATATTATGGTACAATAACACATTTTTTCATGACTTTGTAACTAGGGCGGTTTGAAAAATCAGACCGGACCAATCAAAACCCGATCGGACCGATCGGATCGAGGACCGGATTGAAATTGTCGGTCCATGTTGTGGTCGGTCCGGACCGGTCTAACAAAGCGTAATGTCTGGTTGTGCATAAGACTGAATCGGACCAGACCGAGGGACGAAAATGAAAAAAAGGGTGGAACGAGGACCGGACCGAAATACATTCGGTCTGGTTTCTCGGTTGGCCAGTTCACAGTCATATTAAACATAAGTAGACATATATGGGATAAAAATACAGTACATGTGATTTGTAACAAGCTAACATAATAATAGCTAGTCTCATTTTAATATTTCTAGTTTTTACAAATGGTTTTTCAATCGATTTTGTAGGATTGCTACTCAATGGTGACTTTGAGACTGCTCCGACCGGAGGCTTTGCCGATGATGGCGTTGGAGACGGTCCTGACGCTGTCCCAAGCTGGAAGTTAAACGGGACGGTTGAGGTAGTGACCTCAGGTCAAAAACAAGGTGGAATGATCCTCATTGTACCATAAGGCAGACACGCTGTAAGACTTGGTAATGATGGTCAGATTAGTCAAGGGGTAAAGTTGGAAAAAGGCGAGATTTATTCAATCACATTTAGTGCTTCTCGCACGTGTGCACAGCTACAGTCGTTGAATGTGTCTGTACCTCCAGCTTCGCAGACTATTGATTTGCAAACGTTTTATAGTGTTCAAGGATGGGATACGTATGCTTGGGCACTTCAAGCCGACCAAGATGATGCCAGTGTTGTTTTTACGAATCCTGGTAAGGAAGATGACCCCACGAGTGGGCCCATTATTGATGACATTGCGATTAAGAAGCTTTTCGTGCCAACAAAATCAAAAGGTTAGATTTATGCCACTTTCGATCCGTTTGTCTAAACTAAATTTTCATTTTTTCAAAAAGTTAATATGTTTAAATATGAATGGGTTTGAGTTAACTAAAGTTACTCATGTGTTTGTTTTCATTCTTACAGATAATGCCGTATTAAATAGTGATTTCAAAAAAGGCCCATGGATGTTTAGAAATGCTTCTTTAGGAGTCTTACTACCAACCAACCTTGACGAAGAAACTTCATCACTACCTGGCTGGATAGTCGAGTCTAACCGAGCCGTTCGTTACATCGACTCATACCACTTCTCTGTCCCTGGTGGCAAACGTGCCTTAGAATTACTTTCGGGTAAAGAAGGCATAATCTCACAAATGGTAACAACCAAACCAAACAAGCCATACACAATGTCATTTTCGCTAGGCCATGCTGGAGACATGTGCAAGCAACCGTTAGCAGTTATGGCCTTTGCGGGTGACCAAGCTGAAAACGTACATTACACACCAAATGGTAATTCAACGTTCCAAACAGCTAATGTTAATTTCACTGCTAAGGCTGAGAAGACACGTGTGGCGTTTTATAGTGTATATTACAACACTCGAAGTGATGATATGAGCTCTTTATGTGGGCCTGTTGTCGATGACATCAGGGTTGTTGTCTCCGCGGGTTTTAGAGGTTTAGGGCTATCTGTTTTGCGAGTTGGGTTTATGGTTTTGGTTATGTTGTTTATGGTTTAGTTAAAGTAGGGTATTATGGTTAAGTAGTAACTTGCTATGATTTAATCAAAGCTTTTGGTAATTAGTCTCCACTTGGCAACTTGTTAAGTCAAGTTGGGTACGTAGTAACGGTATTTGGATTGGGGAGATGATGTTTTGTAATAGTATAGCTACGAAATGGATGTTAAGGTATGTATTGCGATCTGTCACAACAGATTTGATCGTTTATTATGTTTGTGTCATATTGGAACAAGATGCACAACCTACATATCACATGTTACATTTTAGCTGAAAAGAGTACACATGCTGCCGATGTTCATTGTGTTATTATTCAGCATTTTGCATTCAATGAGAAGAAACGATCAATAGTAGTGTTCCATGGAGATATTGTTGCGAGATCAGGATAGATAGGTTATGTATATACACAACTATACAGATTGGTTATCAGCAAATCTTGATAGTCACAGCAAAAGCCAGTGTGACACTGGCGCCAATATTTAGTGCCAATATTTAGTTAAGTCTTTTTTACTCTGATACAGTTACCGATGAGCATTTTGTGTTATCTGATGCAACAACTTTGGTTTATTTTGTGTTATACAACACAATCTTTATAAACACTTCTTATGTCATGGTTGTTCGCTGCATAAAGGGTGCAAACTTAATGCGCATCAATAGCAACTATCAGGACGGCTGATAAGTGATAAACGCAAAAAATGCAGATACGTAGTAATTAAGACCAGAATATATGCAGGAAAACATAATGGATAATCACCGAGAAAATACTATTTTTACCGGTACAAGTTTTAAGTTTGTGATGCATAAATTTGAATGCCCAAAATTATACAGCTAAACTATAATTTCTGAAAGGAAAACAACAACAAGCCTTCTTTTAGGTCTCATAATCGGTCGACCCACTATCTAGCTTGCTTCTTCTCATGTGCTCCAGATCACGTCCAGATTACAAAGTTCACATCTTACAAAACTTTTACTCCGTAAATTTTACTAACTTTTAACATGATTGAACAACCACTTCGGTTAGGGATGAGCACGACACCAAAATAGCACCAACATGCATGCATGCATGTGGTTGGAGTTGGTGTATGTGTGCTGTTTTAAGTATAAGAAGCTTGAGATCGAGAAACATAAGTAAAAGAGTCTGTGTCTTCTACTAGCTAGCTAGCTAGAGATGCAACTCCTTTATTTGTATCTTTCGTTTTTTATATATTCCTTGTTATTTTCTTAATGTTGTGGGATCGCAACAATGTATTGAGTCGTGTACATACTAAGTCGAGTGAAGTTTGGAATAAGCACGTAGCGTTGTATGTCGTGCACTCGTCTCATTGAAAAGCTTCTAATTAATGATATGAATATTTATGTTTTTCTTGTTACCTACTATACAACTTTTTTTCAAACCTA
>BQNB010192034.1:0-10153 GCA_026074375.1 Tanacetum coccineum
ATAATTGTTTTAAGCATAGCTCGTAATTAATTAAAACGACGATTTCAATAAAATGTCTAAATGTAAATAAGAGCAACTTGTTTAAAATTTATAAATAAATTATGAGATTAGAAATAGTAGTGACCTTAAATACGGGGTTTTACAATTACTCTACCAGTAGGAACTACATACCTACCAGTAGGAACTAATAAATACAAAGATACCTAACAATCCTCCCCTAAACTGGAATTTGACATAGTTAACTTCCAGTTTCCTAGATAGATCTTCAGTCTTTAAAGCTTTGAGGATTGAAACAGCAACAAAAACAGCAGCAGCCAAATTGATTGACCTTTAAACATCTTTAACTCTTCAATCTTTAATCAGCAACCAACTTTGGACCACCTCAGCAACATCCATCAATTCAGGGTTACATACGATTCTCATCACATCCCATGGTGTGTTAACTCCGAGGAGAGGTGAATCATAGAAAGTAAATGGATTTGATGAAGCCTTTACCAAGTAGCCATTCACTCTTGGGCTAGTCAGTCCATTGGCACCCAGAAAGGGTTAAATCCATGGAGGACTAAAACCAGTTTCCACTTTCAGAACATGAATCATAGTAAGTGGAAAAACTATATGACTTTTGGCAAGTCATTATAGCCATCAACGGATTTTATAAGCCTTTACCACATAGCCGTTTGCTTGTGGGCTAGACAATCCTTGGGACCCAGAAAGGGTTACTTCCATGGTGGATTGCAAACCATCTCAACTAATTGGTACATGAAACATAGGTCAGTTGAGAAACCCTATGGTTTTAAGCAAACCATTACAGCTATAAGAATTCATTCTGGTCCAAGACCTGGGAATTGAAACCAAAACTCAATTAATTCTAGCCTGATGGCCTGGTAATTGAGAACCATAGAGTATTACACCCAAAATATTTCCCAGTAAAGATTGTGCCATAAAACCAGTTTAGAAAAATAGATCAATGAAACACAAAGATGAGCCTGAAACGCAAAATGCTCATCTACAGTTTTAAAAACTAAGTGATCTTTCCTAAAAGAGTATACCAAAAATCAAGATATTCCAAGAGACAAAAAAACAACATTTACAACAAGCTGCACAAATTATAGAAGTAAACAGAAAAACAAAATATAAGAAGATAAACATAACAAACTTAACAATACCATTCATGAACCTTAGGACGCCTTGAATCAGAAATTTGGTTCTTGAGAAATGCAATCAACTGAACTGCAGTGGTAAGCTCATTACCCACTGTATCACAACAAATTTCTAGCTGATGTTCAAGCATCCGTTCAATAAGATTGACAGAAAGAGGATACCTCTTGTCAACAAACATGTGTAGCACATGAATACCGGTAGAAGAATATAGCTTCCAGCTTTGAATAATCCAAGTGTGTTGGTTCTTCCATACATCACTCCCATCATTCACTTCAGGTGAATCTATCAAGACCTTAAGATCTCCCCACAAAACAAGGCCAACTCCCGTAGCCTCCGTATCCTGATAAAATTACATCACCCAACCATATATGATCATCAAATCTGTTCTAGTAACTAGGTGAAGAATTTCTCTAAGTCTCGAGAAGCACTTGCGAGAATTATCTTTCCTGTAGATGACATTGACCCAACCTAACCCCGTAGGCAGTAATTCCCAGTCAACAACACCATGCAAATTAACGGGTTTATCATCATCAGAATCTGAATCTGTATCAGAAACATACTTGATGCACATTTTGTGTTCAGCGTCAGGATCTTTGTCTTCAATAGGAATGGTAGAGCGAGAAGGATGAACACCTTTTCGACCGAATTGCTTCCTCCTGGTACCAACCTTTTTGGTTGAGGAAGTAGTTTGTTGTGCTGTAGAAGTAGTGGTAGAAGGAACTTCAACATCCTCTTGTGAAGCTTTCTGAGAAGGGACTTCCACAGATGGTGGTTGTGAATCAGCAGCAATCAAATCTACTTCAGAGGATGACATCTTTCTTGATCCAAGTGATTTCCTCCTGGTACTATATGTCTTAATATCAGCAGCAGAGGATTGATTTCTTGTTCTAGGACCAGATGTCCTGGTAACAGTAGGTGTAGCTGAAAAACCAGATGGTGGTGTAGGAGCAACAGATGGTTGTTTTGATGTATCAGGTGTAACATCAGCAGATGATGGTCTTGAAGCAGCAGGAATAGAAGTCTTTTAAGGTTTAGTGGATTTAGACTTCTTTGAATTAGGTTGATCTAAATCTGCTCCTTGTCTTTTAAGAGACCTCCTTAGGTGTTATGATTGCAGAATATCAAGAGCATGTCTGATCTTGTCAAACTCAGCTTTGAGTTGAGCATCAGAAAAGGACCTCACATGTTTCAATGTCCAGCCTGTTGAGTAGATGGTGGAGCTTTGGTTTTTGACAAAGGTTCTCATATAATCTCTTTGTTGTGCATAAGTCATTGGCTTATTTCTCTTATCTTGGAACCTTTGAGCAACAAACTTTCTTCTCCTTTCAGCAATAAGAGCTACCATCCTTGCTGCAAAGTTGTCCTCATTTACATCAGGACCAAGTAGATCAGCAGTAAGTCCTTGATTTGCATGTACTTGTCCCATGATGTCTGGTACGAGCGAGTTGCAATCTGACTCTGTCGTCCTACTTCATTGCGACTCTGGCACAGATGGAGCCGCGGACTGGGAGATAGGATTGCACATTATCGGGAGTGGGTGACTTGATAGAGATATTCGATCACAGGTCCAAAGTCCGTCTAGATTGTGCGGATTATGTTAAGGGAGTGAGGGTTTAGTGATGGCTTAGGCTTGGTCTCATGGTTTTTTAGTAGATGGAAGACACGATAGGTAGTGGTTTATAGCGCTTAGGTGGATGAGATCTGCGTTCTTCGTGTCTAGTCTGGCTAGTGGTCGGTGATTAGATACTGGAGGATGCTGTGAGGAAGGTGTCTCTTATCTGGAATCTTTGAGTACGTTGCTAAGCGAGCGGATATTGTCTCGTGGATGGTCTACTTGGGGAGGCGGAGCAGGGGATGGTGTGGTGATGAGTATCTGGGCGGATCGCGGGGAGTTCGCTTGCTGGGGGTTGGGGGGATGTTTGGGGGGGAGTGGATTACAGGAGGGGATTTGAGGTGATGTCACATGTGCGCTGATGGTTGAGCGATAGCGGGGGGGACAGTCTCGTGTTAACGTGTACACAGACTTTGAGAGGTGTACTGAGGAAGGCGAGATTAGTCTGTACTCTGGAATTTTGGTGAACGAATGGACAGAAGGACGTTGACATAGTCCTACATGTGTATAGTTTTATCTGTGGGCAGTTCTAGGGAGGAGGTTGGGGAGGTTGGGGGGGGTGGGGGGGGGGGGTTTGGGGTTGGGTATGGTATGTTACACAGCAGTTTACGTAGTTGTTTAGATGCAATATGGACACTCATATAGATTGGAGAGCTATCACAGGAGAGCGCAGTGTCTTAGCGCTTTTACTACTTCTTCATTGCACATCTTTTGTGTCGCGAGTCTTCAGCCAATGTCCACTGCTCTGATGTCATCTCTGTGGCGTCGATTTCATTTAGCGACGTAGATTTGCTCGTCTGGTCAGTTTCACTTGTCGACTCGGGGATTTTGGCCGAGGCGAGCTTGGGCGCGTCCTGCGTTCGTCGCAGTCGTGTGTTTAATGTAGTCTCTATTGTGGTCGGGATTATTATATAGGGATAGACGTGAGATGTGACAATGTTCCCGCTACTCGCAATGGAGTATTAGGACTACTATTTCATCCGGGATGTTTACAATGTGTGATGATCTATAGTTTATAGGTAGCAAATTCTCAGAGAGTTTTCTGAGGCACCGTGGTGTTTTGTTCTAAAGGCTACACATCTCGCATTGGCGAGATGGAGCGCAATGAACATACATATTGAGGTATCAGTGCAATGAATGCGACCAGGACACTAGGAGAGGGAAATGCAGTAGCAGCTATCTGAAGGTTGGCATGCGAGCGAGCGTCACATGAAGTCATAAAGATGTCTGATGCGGGCGCAGACACAATTTATAGCATGTGGAGGTTGGTGGGCGGCGGTTCATTGGCAACAAGGTCTATAGCTAGACACAAGAATGCATTCGCGCATCTACTGTTCTCGTCATTTGAGTGTGCTGATTTATACATAGGGCGCTCTATACGTGCACGGCTCGTTTTCAATTCCATTATTTAGAAAACTTGCGATCATTCATACCTTCACCACAAAAGCCTTTATGAGAGTTTATCGCATCCTCGGGTCCCAAGGATGTTCCACAAAAACTCCCGCTCTCACGCTTTCTAAGAGTGACTAACTCAGCCCTAGCTCTAGCACAATCTACCAGTATTCAACGGCTGTAATGGTGACTTGCCATAATTAGCATCTCGTTAGACAGTTCTTAGACCACGAGCTCAGATTCTAAACTTCAACGAGTTATTAGCGCGTTTCCTGTAGAGTATCTCTATTAGTAATACATATACATCTAGTTTAATTGTAGAGGAGTGTGAGAACTGTAACAGACAATCCGCCTAGAGGAGTCTTACGTCATTCTTCTTCGGAGTATCGCGAAGGCAATGCAGCGAGAGTCACTAGTAATGGAGATGAGCAAGGTCAATCTGGATAAGATCCTCCAAGGGCGTCTACTCATGATCAACACTCACATTAGGAGACGTGTACCAGTGGTTATTTTGAATCATTTGTAAAACCTAAAAATCTCAACAAGTGTAAAATTACCAAAATACCCCTAATACAAGAAAATTTCATAAAAGCTTAAATAAAATTCATTTAAATGTTAGAAATTATAAAAATGTAACAAATGACAATTATGAATTTATGTAAGTTTAAAATACTTTATATTATGTAAGGGAAATAATTAATATTTGTATATACATAAATTTAGCCGAAAATATTAGGATTTATTTATTTATACATTTACAATTAAGTTAAATAAATATGGATAAATATAAAATAATTTGGATAATTTTAATATCTGATTTTAGTCAAATTAAAAGGCCCAAATTTCGGCATAAATCACCTATCTTAATTCCTTATACATTTTTCATTTGTAAAACCTTAAAAACTAAATCCCGAAACCCTAATAAATCCAAAGAGGCGGCATAAAAATTCTACAAGGCTTGTACGATTTTTCTAAGGTGATTTTAAGGTCAAGGATTGTGGGAAAAATAGTGGGGAGATTTTATAAGGCTTTGTTCGATTTTGGTATTGGTTTTGGGTTCGAATAAGCAACCGAATTCTATAAATTCATAAAATCACCAAGGATCATCAAAGGTAATTTTTTAAGTCATGTTTCATCATATTAATTCGTTATATACCTGGGAAAAACGTTCATGCATTTTATTTTGATTTTATAAATTAAATCATATTCGAAACCCTAATTTTGAATTAATTATGTAATCGGCATTTAAACTATTTGTAAAATATATTTTATATTTTTTTCTAAGGTTTTTCAAATCACATATAACTCCGAAAAATGTTGAAAAATTTAGAAGTGATTCGAATAGTTTATTGGAGATTTACTTGTGTTTGCCGATTTCGAAAAAAGGGAAAAAGAAAGAAAAAGGTTAAAATGAATTAGGGTTAGAGTTTTACTATTTTTTCCAGGTGTATTTAATGCCAATTATTGGGAAATAATTATGTTTGTGATTGGGAAAAATTTAATTAGGGTTTTAGTGAATTATTTGTTACCCGATTTGCTATTTAAAAGTATAAGGACTTGTTTTTTGTATTTTCTGAAACTATGGGGTCTGGTTTTAGAACATGTTTATTATATTTAAATAAATTCCTGTATAAAATAAGTTGGGGGTATAAAAGGTCATATTGATATTATTTTGGATTAAAATGGTTAATTACATATAATAAGTAATTAGAAAGTAATTAATTAAAATAGAGGGACTGAAATTGTAAATTCTGAAAAGTATAAGAATTATGGTATATAAATGTAAAAAGTATGATTTTGGGCATAATTGGAATCTATAAGGGTTTGTTTTTGTAATTATGGATAAATAAGATACTGTTTAATTTAGTTAATAAACAAAAAGGACTAAATATTAATTATGTAAAATTAAGGTTTGACTTGTAAAAACCGAAAATGGAAGGTATAATCTGAATAAAATTTGAAACTTTTATATTTACACTTTTAACCTTGAAAAGATTGTTGATTTTGCATATTAAACCCTAAATATGGAAAGTTGTCATATTTAAACCCTAAACTTGTAAGGTTGACATGTTAAGTCCCTAAACTAATCAAAATACCTAATAGAATCTCAAATGATGAATATACAAATTTTTTGGAAACTTACTAAAAATGGAAAGTTACTAAAAATAGAAAGTTACTAAAATGGAAAGTTACTAAAAATGGAAAGTTACTAAAAATGGAAAGTTTCTAAAAATAGAAAGTATAACTTAAATGAATGGTTTGTAATTCGAATTCATCATATTCTATAGGTTCGTTCAGAGGGCGTGATTTCTTATATTCCTAGTGGTGTTTTCCTTTTGATTAATGCTTTGCTTCGGAATATAGGTACACGATATTCCTTACTATCATTATGATATGGCACTGGTTGTTTCATTCGTTCCCGTTATTCGTACAGAATCTTCTGACCTTATCGTTAAGGTGTTCCTCATGACATATTCCACTCTAACTTTGATTCCTTATGAGATTGCTACCTTTGCTCTGAGGCCTTTTTTTCTTGGCTTTCTTATATATCTGTTTATTATGTTCCATTTGAACCCTGCTATGATACCTTTGATATCTGAACCTTTGACATTGAAACTTTTGTCTATGATTCCCCTTTGAAAATGAACTTTGAATGAACTTTGCTTTGAACCCTTCGTTTGAGAACCAAGCCACTAATTGTTTCTGCCATGAAGGTAACATGGCCGTGTCATTATGCACATTTGTGCAATGATTCATGTGTGAGTGAGTTTATATTCTCACGCCGTCCCCCATTTGATATTATATGCGCATTATGAAGAATTATTATTTGTTAAGGTTGACATGTTTAAGTCCCTACACTATTAAAATTGCGGCTAATAAACTTGGATGTCTTGTTCTTAAGACTCCCTTCACTTACTTGGGTACGAAAGTAGGGGAGAACATGCATAGAAAACATGCTTGGAATGAAGTGGTTGAAAAGGTCCTGTCTCGGCTATCTAGATGGAAGTTGAAAACTCTTTCTATTGGAGGAAGATTCACACTTCTCAAGTCTGTTTTAGGCTCTATGCCAATCTTCCATATGTCCATTTTTAAAGTCCCCTCGAGTATTCTTAATTCACTTGAAGTTATTCGTAGTCGTTTCTTCAACGGTCATGAGCATAAGAGTAATAAAGCAACTTGGTTTAAGTGGAACAAAGTTTTAACTTCAAAAGAGAAAGGTGGCTTAGGGGTTTCTAGTTTATTTGCTCTCAATAGAGGGTTGTTGTTCAAGTGGTTGTGGCGGTTTTATTCTCAAAAAGATTCGTTATGGACCAAAGTGATAAAGGCTTTATATGGGGAGGATGGGAGTTTAGATAAAGTTGGTGCTTCGGCTGCTCGGACCTGTTGGACTACAATCGTCCAGGAGGTGAAGGTGATACAAGCACAAGGAATAAATATTCACGATTTTATCAAATTAAAGCTGGGAAATGGTGAGGATTCTCGTTTTTGGCTTGATAAATGGTACGAAGGTGGAGTGTTAAAGAGGTTGTTTCCTCGTGTTTATGCCTTGGAACTTGACAAAAATATTTCAGTGAGTTCAAAGTTAAAGGCGCCAAGCTTAGTTACTCTAGCCAATTCAGCTTGTTCCTCTTCATAAAGTTTCCTTGCAGCCTCTGCTCCCAACCTGTCCTCCTCTATCTGTCTAAATGACCTTGCTTTCATTGGAGGATCTTCCTCCACCATTGGAGATTTACCCTTGTTAGAGGGATCAGCAGAGAAATCAGAAGCAGTACCAGTAGGAACATCATTTCCATGAACAAATGTATCAGTGTGAATGGAGGAACTAGGAGGAAATTCAGTCGCTTGAGTGGCATCAGCAGGAACAGAAGAAGTGTCAGCAGCAGTAGCAGCTGCCATAGCTAGCTTGATCAAAGAATCCACATCTTGTTCCTCATCTTCCTCTTTGTCAGATTCACTTAATATCACATTCCTTCCCCTTGCTTTGAGTTTTGACTCCAAAAACTTCACTCTCTTTACCAGCTTCCCCATCACATCCTTAAACAGTAGCTTGTGAGCTTGAAGCTCAGATTCCAAACTTTCAATTTTCTTCCCCTGTTCAGACACTAAAGTATACAAAGCTGTTAGATTATGAAGGTCCTCAGCACCTCCTGAGGTTGTACCTGCAGGTGGAGCTGCATTGGACCTAGAAGGAGAAGCAAAGAAAGATCCTCCCAAGGGATCATCTGCCACATTAGGGTCAGGATTGGAATCATTATCCTTTGAAGAAGACTCAACATGAGGGTCAGAAGATGGACCCTGCTGATTCACTTGAGCACTAGGAGAAGTTGGTATTGGTCTGGGTGGTTTTGAAACTGGCTCATTCAGTTGAGCAGCGTGAGTAGGAGGAAGCAGTGCAGCCACCAATGGCATATGGTCTCCATGAAAATTCAGTCTCATATTTGCAAACATCTTGCTGGTCAGTCTAAATGCATGGTATGGTTTGGTATTCCTAGTTTCTATGTCCAGTATCATTTGTAGAAACCTAGGAAACATCAAAAATTTCTTAGAATTATTAATGTTATTTACCATCCCAGTAAAGATATAGCTAGACCAATTGAACTTCTTTCCCTCACACAAACAGATTAAAGCAATAGCCAAAGGGCTTCCAAACTGATCCCAACTCCCTGACTTAGTACTAAGACAATGTAAGAGAGTATGGATCAGGAACCTCCACTGAGGTGAGAATTTGTTCTTATGAAAGGTCAACTTTCCCTCAGTGGGGTAACCTAGATTATCCATGCCTAAGAATATGTCAGCGATAGGCATATCCACAATTCCCCCCTCATCATGTAACTGCAATTGACTCCTCACTAGTGATTCAGTGATTGTGTAAGGAGTCCCATCAATGGTGGCCACAATAGCTGGTGGACCTAACTCAGATGATCGGAGTGAGGCCGTAGACCAGAATTGGGTTATTAGGGAATCATAGATGAGTGGGTCAGTTACAATAGCATACCTAATGTGGGAATCAAGTAAAAAATCAATAACCTGATGATAATCGGTACTCCCTTTGGGTTTCTCCAAAAATCCAATCTTGTTGTGCTCATCGCGATATTTTAGGGCAGCCATTGATTCGACGGTAGCTTGAATAGGGTTGTGTGTTAATGCTGGTGTTAGAATGCAAGAGAGTTGCTACTGGTGGGTAGTAGGAATCACAATTTCGAAGGGTGAGTGGAATGAATAAAGAGGGCTGTAAAAATTAGGGTTTGATCTCAAAGGTAATTGTAAAAATGAGGGCAAACAGTGATTAACCCTTTAAATAGATAACCCTTTGATCAATTAAATGCCCACTTATCTCAGCTTTACTATTGAAATATAATAAAACTCAATTTAAGTTACTCGATTAAAGAAAAGTCAACCCTAACGAAAAATTAACAAGACCAGCAGGAACAACTCTACCAGCAGAAACCAGAAAGACAACCAGTAGAAATTGTTCAGCCAGTAGAAACCAGTATTACCACTAGTAGAAACTCTTGCAACACCAGAAATGACACAAATCCAACCAGAAGGAATTGTTCTCATCAAAATAAAGCCACACACACTCCATGCTATTCACACATCATGAATCATTTCACTGCAAAAGATTAGACCAAAACCACACATACCATATACATGGAAAAATAAAAGATTTAACTACAAGAATTAAAGCTGCTAGTCTAATATCTGTAAAAAAAATAAGTCTAAGAAAAAATTAACTATTAAAAAAAATTACAATAACAGTCTTCCCCTGAAATCCAAATCCTCCCCTGAAATCCAAATCCTCCCTTGAAATCCAAATCCTCCCCTTAAACAGAGGATTTATGGATTTAGCATCCCAATATGAACCACTAAATAATTAAATCTGGGTCCATCAAATGCTTTGGTCAATAAATGTGACACCCCCAAATTTACAACGCAACGGAATACAATATTGGGGTGCTACTTCATAATATAAGTTCACGAGTCACG
>BQNB010192035.1:0-11648 GCA_026074375.1 Tanacetum coccineum
GGAATTTGACCTTTTGCCTTGGTCAAGGGCATTCGGTCAGGATCTGCATTAGGGTTGCTATATAAGTGTGTGCTATCAGCGAATCAATTGTCCCAAAGTCAAGAACTAAAACCATAGGAACAAAGCAAGAGTTCATGATGTAGGAGGTGACGCTAATCCGGGTTCCAACACTGTCACGGGTATGTTCATTCTCAACGATCATCATGCTTATATGTTATTTGATTCGAGTGCCGATAGAAGTTTCGTATCAAATACTTTTAGTGCATTGCTAGATATCATTCCCTCTGCCTTAGACGTTAGTTACGCTGTCAAACTAGCTGACGGAAGAACTTCAGAAACCAACACTGTGCTTAGAGGTTATACATTATGATTGTTAGGACATCCATTTAATATCGACCTGATGCCCATAGATTTAGGTAGTTTCGACGTTATCATCGGCATGGATTGGTTATCAAAGAATCATGCAGTGATTGTCAGTGATGAGAAGATAGTGCGTATTCCTTACGGAAACGAAATTCTGATCGTTCAAGGAGACAAAAGTGACAAGGAGAAGAAATCAACGTTGAGCATTATATCATGTCTAAAGTCCCAGAAGTATATGGAGAAAGGTTGTCAACTATTTCTAGCGCAGGTTACGATGAAAGAAAACAAAGACAAGTCGAAGGAGAAGCGACTCGAAGACTTTTGTCGTGCCGACTGTACGGGACTTTCCAGAAGTCTTTACTGAATACATACCTGGATTACCACCAATACGACATGTAACATTTCTCATTTTCAGGTCATTTCCCGACTCATTTATTATCATTAATTATTTTTAAAGTTTTACGCGTTCGCTTTTAATTATTATTTTATAGTTAAATCGCGTAAACTAAAATTCAACATTCAACGTAAACGGGCACCAAACAAATAAAAGTTTATGTCAAGCAAGTGTTATATGATTATTAAGAGTATAAATTATAACTTTTCATAATTTATTTTTATTGGTTGCGTAAAACGCTTACGTTCCGCAATAAATTACATTTAGGCATACTCGGAAACACCAATACCCATCTATACTCAAACAAATACCCACTATTATACACAATACCTAAAAATTAACTCATTTCCTCACAAAAATAAGCTATAGGCCGGATACATGAATTATCACACTTAATAAAATCTTAAACCCACTAGTATGGATATTACCTAGTCAAAACCTTACACCACAAGTACCATTGATCACATATATCTAGTAATTGTCTCATCATGTGTACCCTAGATCACATCTTGGCCATCCATGGTGCATGGGGAGGAGGAGAGCTCTTTCTTATGTACCCTAAACCACTTTAAGTCCAAGGTTTTAGTTTAAGGTTGTTTTGACTATTCTATGATCTACAAAAGGCAAGTCCCATATTCATTATCATACACTCTCACTCATTAAACAAATTTCAAGCAAAAACTCTCTCTATAATAAGCCAAAACCCACGGCTAACATTTATAAGCTAGGGTTCCATTTTACTTTTCATTCCAAGGTATTCCAAGCATACAAGCATTCATTCTAAGATCATCTAAGGTCACTCAAAGTTATTACAAGCTTGGATTTGGGTTTAACAAGGATTAATCAAGAAAACATATTTAGGGTTTTCTTGATTAGGGTTTTGGATTTGGAAGCCTTGCTAGGGTTTCTATCTTGTGTTCATCATCCTACTCATCTCCTATAAGGTCTAATTTAAGTATTTCATTTCCATTCATTCATTATCTTATGTGGACATACTTGTTATATATGTTAAACACCACCTAGATTCATTTTTGTGATATATGAAGTATTTTGAGGCTTATATAATTCAAAATTACTTATGTATATGGTGAAATAATACTTGAAATAAAAGTACATGCTTGGTATAAGTGTTAAATAAATTATATAGATAGTTTACAAATTAAAATGTGTTGAATGTTTATTTACAAGTTTATGTATAAAAATATCATGAGGACATGGATTTCATTTGGACATTTATAAGACTTAATATATGTGAGAAATATGGTATAACACTTAGTGAAAGAATGGTATAAAGTTTCTAAATAAAAGGAATTATAAAACTTGTTTTATTAATCACAAAACCTTAATTAATTTTATAACCTACAGTTTCAATTCGACTTTTAACTTATACATTTTATATTTTATTAAAATAGTAAATATTACAAGGATCGTAGGCATGTAAGGAACTTGAAAAACGGATTTATAACGAAGAAGATATGACATTTGCAAGTTTACGTTAATTAAACGTATAAAGGTAATTTTATAAAAGTTATTTTATACAAATGCCTACTGTTACAGATCTGATATATAAAAATAAATAACTTATAAATATAGTACTATTCATAAGGAATCCAAGGACGTAAGAACCTCGAGAAACGGAATTAAAATGAACAAGTTATGTATTTTACAAGTTATATATAATTAATTACATAAAAATGGTTTTTATAAACTGTTATGAACAGTAAATATTACTGTTCATCAGAGGGTTAATTCTTATAAATATAATATTTTGATAGATTTTCTTAATACGAAGTCGTGAACGTAAGAAACGTATAAAACGGAGTTAAAACGATGAAGATATAAGGGTTTTTTTTAAATAATTTTTTTTGGTAAATATAAGGTTTTTAAAATCGCACGCACTATTTTTACTTTTAAACATTATTTTATAAAACAATCAAATTAATTATATAATAACAATATATAATTAATAAATATATTAAATCATATTTTAAATAATACAAAAGCAATACTTTCTTTACGGATTCAAATGCAATTACTTTTATTTAACAAAGTACACTTTAATTATTATTTCAACTTTTATAATTTAATCAAAAACTATTAGGTGGTGGTGTAACTATATAACATGTGATGTTTTATTTATATAAAATACATTATACTCATACGGCCTACAATTAATTAGGTTGCATTCGGATTGCCGAGACGATTTACTTATTTGATTTAGATAATCAAACCATTCACTTACGGTGAGTTCATAGCCCCGCTTTTATACAATTATATTGTTTTACAACTTTGGGGTGAGAAACATGCATTGTTTTACGTTTGGACGCAAGTACTCTTTTAAACAAGTTACGAGTTGGCCTAAGTAGCTAAACCCACTATTGCCCACTATCATGAACTGTCAATTGCTAGTTAGCGAGCGCGAATGTTATGAATAGATCTATTTGGGATTGACATCCCCGTTCGGGTGAGTAGCTCTCACTAGTTTCGGAGGTCCGAAACACGAATGTATACATGTCGGAACAATTTGGATGTTGCGGGTTGAACATCTACACGGGCCCTCCATTGCATTAAATTGCATACAAAGCATGTCCGAGCTTCGTAGTCATGACTTAGTGCACTTCGTAATTCTTATATGATATGTATTCGTTACTTATCACTTTTAAAGAAAACTTGTGGTCCTACTTTATACATTTATTAAACCAGTGAATTCACCAACTTTTAGTAACGAGTTTTAAAGCATGTTTTTCTCAGGTCAATAAGGTACAAGAACAAAGATACATTGGGGGTCAACATTTTGGAAACCACTTCGCATGGAGATTTAAATGCATTACATTTTGGGATTATTCTGTTATGTGTTAAAATCTTTATATTTTCTCGGATGAACAATTTAAGCTTCGAGCTTTTGTAACAAACAAGTTTATTTAATCCAATGTATCGTTTTAAATGACTCATATAGAGGTCGTTCTCATATCTTGTGCTGTTGATCTATGAAGTAACACTCTCAGACCTATATTCCGCTGCGACCCATTTTGGGGGTGTTACAGATTGGTATCTAGAGCCATGGTTATAGAGAACCAGGTCAAATGTTTTTACTTGGACTATAACCATTTTCAAACATTGCATCATACAAAAGTTTTTCACGGGACATGCATATACTATTAAGTTGCATTAGTTGGTTAGACTAGATGCTTTCATGATCTATATACGTGTTTATGTTATTATACTACGTATATACTATATCGGTCTTACATAATATACTTATATAAGTTTATTTTGTTGTTTCTGCAGTCATGTCTTCTGCATCATCCGCTGTCACCTACACATCTGTCTACACTGATTTCGAGCCAGGGAGAATCTTTTGGGGAGCTGATGAGGAGCTATCTGATGGAGGTTCTCCACGAGTCATCGTATACGGATACAATGGACTCCCTATGCAGCCAGTGGCCCCACCTTCTCCTGACTATGTGCCAGGACCTGAGCACCCACCGTATCCCGACTACATGCCCGGTCCTGAGCACCCACCTTCACCTGTCGAGGTACTATACGTACCCGAGCCAGAGTACCCTGAGTACCTAGTACCATTCGATGCTGAGGCACCCTTGGAGGACTAGCCTCTACCTATTGATGCCTCACCTACCACCTTATCACCAGGCTATGTGGGAGACTCCGACCCGGATAAGGATCCGAAGGAGGACCCCGAGGAGAATCAAGCTGACTATCCTGCTGATGGAGGGGATGGGGATGATGAGCCCTCTGATGATGATGATGATGATGATACTGATGATGAGCAGGAGGAGCCCTCTAATGACGAGGAGGAGGAGGAGGAGTACCTAGCTCTGGCCGACTCTTCTGGTATACCTATTGTTGACCTTGTTCCCTCAGTTGGGGATACAGAGGCATTTGAGACTGATGAGTCTGCACCTACATATATATCACCTCAGATTAGGGTCCCCTTTGCCCAGACACGTCTCCGTAGGCACGGTAGACTATCAGACTTGAGCCACCTATGTCACCATCCATAGAGGCACGCATTGCTAAGCATGCTGCCGCACCTACACCACCACTACATGTAGCATCTCCACCATTACCTCTACCATCACCACTCACTACTAGCCCTACTGATATAGGAGCACCATTGGGCTATAGGGCAGCTGGGATTCAGATGAGAGCTGCAGCTGTATCACCACCTTTATTACTACCATCTACTTCTCATAGGACTGATATTCCTGAGGCTGAGATGCCGCTCCTGGACTCGAGATCGGGGAGAGTTCAGCAGCCGATGCTGCGAGATAGCCAGGGCCTACTCCGGAGGCCGACACTTAGGATGAAATTGTTGAGGCCATGTTGGAGGTAGCACTGACCACCTTAGAGGGGGTCGACTAAAGAGTGACAAAGCTTGATACTACTGTTATGCAGAGGATTGAGGAGTTTCAAGTGCGATTCGAGGAGGCACACGATGACTGGGCACTTCAGAGAGCTCGAGTCAACACACTATTCAGGGATAGGCCATATCATCGCCACACAGTTATGGCCTTAGATAGAGAGGCGATATATGCTCGTATAGCATGGACTGGTTCTGAGGAGAGGAGTGCAGCCATAGAGGCACATGTTAGGATACTAGAGGCACAGGTTGCCACATTGATTGCTCAGACCACATCACTTCAGACTCAGTTGACTACAGCACTTGGACGTATCAAGACACTAGAGGCTAGAGATCTAGAGCCCCAAGATGGGCCAGCTAAGGCTGGCAGTAGCTATTAGTCGTATATCATTTGTAGCTATCCTATATAGCCTATTAAGTTTTATGGGTTACTCCCAGCTAGTAGGATGTATGGACTTTTGTTTTATCCTTTTAGCTATCATTGTATGCCATGTTAAGTATTATGGGTGATCCCCGGCTAGCATTGCCTTAGGACCATATTTTCCATTTTGTATCTCATTATACTAATCATGTTGTAATCAAAACTATCATGTATGATTAACGATGTTGTTATGTATGGATGTTGATTTATTTATGTCATTGTTGATTTCACTTCAGTTGTATATTTCACTGTAGGTTGTGATCTCATTTATTTATTATGCATGTGTCATGTTGCGTTTATGATTGTATGAAATCTAACGTGTATTCCATTTCTTGTGATTTTTAAAGAAAATGCCACCAAAAAGAAGAACCACAAGGGAAATACCCGCCGCCACAACCACTCCTACCATAACTGTCACTGATGCTCAACTTCAGGCTTTAATTGATTGAGGCGTTGCTGCTGCATTAGCAGAACGTGATGCAAGCAGGAGCAGAGATGGCGATAACAGCCATGGTTCAGGAACCGACAAAAGAAGGCAAGTGCCTACTCAACGAGAATGCACTTACACTAATTTCTTGAAGTGCCAGCCTATGAATTTCAAAGGCACTGAAGGAGTCGTTGGCCTGACCCAATGGGTGGAAAAGATGGAATCTGTTTTCCTCATCAGCAACTGTGCTATCACAAGTCAGGTTAAGTATGCATCTTGTACTCTTTAAGGAAGTGCCTTGACATGGTGGAACTCCTACGTAAGGGCTGTCAGACAGGATGTTGCATATGCAATGCCATGGGTGGCTTTAAAAAGGATGATAACAGATAAATACTGCCCTAGGGGCGAAATCAAAAAGCTAGAATCTGAGTATTGGAACTTAAAGGTAAGAGGTACCGATTTGTTGGCTTACAACCAACGATTCTAGGAGTTGGCACTGATGTGTGATAGAATGTTCCCTGAGGAATCAGCTAAAGTGGAAAGATACGTCGGTGGCCTTCCCGACATGATTCATGGCAGTGTTAAGGCATCGAAGCCTCAGTCAATGCAAGAGGCAATTGAGTTTGCTACTGAAATGATGGATAAAAAGATGCTCACTGTGGCTGAACGTCAAGCAGAGAATAAGAGGAAATTTGAAGATACTTCAAGAAACAACCAAAACCAACAGCAGCCATTCAAAAGGAATAATGTGGCACAGGCTTACACTGTTGGGCCTGGAGATAAGAAGCCTTATGGAGGAACCAAACCTCTATGTACCAAGTGCAATTATCACCACGATGGGCCATGTGCTTAAAAGTGCACTAACTGCAAAAAGATTGGCTATTCGGCCTGTGACTGTAAAGGCCGACCTGCTGCTACCAACAACAACAACAACAACAACAACCAAAGAGCCCAAGGGGCAAATCCAAGAGGTATCACTTGCTTTGAGTGTGGAGTTTAAGGTCACTTCAAGAGTGACTGCCCAAAGATGAAGAATGGAAATCAAGGAAATTAGGCTGGAAATGGTAATGCTATGGCAAGAGCTTATGTTGTGGGAACTACCGGGACAAACCCAAACTCAAATGTTGTCACGGGTACGTTCCTCCTAAATAACCATTATGCTTTAATATTATTTGACACTGGTGCCGATAGAAGTTTCGTATCTACCGCATTTAGTTCTTTGATTGATATCATCCCAACTACTCTTGACCATGGTTATGACATCGAGTTAGCTGACGGTAGAATAATTTGGGTTAATACACTTATACGGGGTTGTACTTTGAATTTTCTAAACCATCCATTCAACATCGACTTGATGCCCGTAGAGATTAGTAGTTTTGACGTCATTATTGGAATGGACTGGTTATCTAAATACCATGCCGTGATCGTTTGTGACGAGAAGCTCGTCCGTGTTCCCTTTGACAATGAAATTTTAATTTTTCATGATGACGGAAGCAACAACGGACACGAGTCTCGATTTAACATCATCTTGTGCACCAAAACACAAAAGTATTTGCTGAAGGGATGTCCTATCTTTTTGGCACATGTTACCATGAAAAAGGCGGAAGACAAGTCGAAGGAGAAGCGACTTGAGACGTACCAATAGTTCAAGACTTTCCTAAAGTTTTTCCCAAGGACTTGCTGGGTATTCCACCAACCCGCCAAGTGGAATTTAAAATCGATTTGATGCCTGGTGTTGCACCTGTGGCACGAGCACCTTATCAATTAGCTCCATCTGAGATGAAAGAATTGTTGAACCAACTGAAGGAACTTTCCGACAAAGGCTTTATAAGACCCAATTCCTCACCTTGGGGAGCTCCGGTCTTGTTTGTCAATAAAAAGGATGGATCATTCCGAATGTGCATCGATTACCAGGAATTGAATAAGCTGATAGTGAAGAACCGCTACCCGCTTCCAAGGATTGATGATTTGTTTGATCAACTACAAGGTTCGACTGTCTACTCGAAGATCGACCTGAGGTCGGGTTATCATCAACTAAGGGTTCGTGAAGAAGATATTCCAAAGACCGCATTCAGAACTCGATATGGACATTATGAATTTCAAGTTATGCCGTTTGGTTTGACTAACGCACCTGCTGTATTTATGGATCTCATGAATCGGGTGTGCAAACCATATTTGGATAAATTCGTGATTGTCTTTATTGATGATATTCTGATATACTCGAAGAACAAGCAAGAGCATGAAAAGCATCTCAAGTTAATCTTGGAGTTGCTTAAGAAGGAACAATTGCATGCCAAATTCTCTAAATGTGAATTTTGGATTCCTAGAGTACAGTTCCTTGGTCACGTGATTGATAGTCAGGGTATTCACGTGGATCCTGCCAAGTTTTAATCCGTTAAAGATTGGGAATCTCCTAAAACTGCAACTGAGATTCGTCAATTTTTAGGCCTTGCCGGTTACTACCGAAGATTCATTAAAGGATTCTCAAAGATCGCCAAGCCAATGACTAAGCTTACTCAAAAGAAGGTCAAGTTTGATTGGGGTGACAAAGCAGAAGCGGCTTTTCAATTGATAAAGCAGAAGTTGTGTAGTGCACCAATTCTAGGTTTACTTGAAGGAAGCAAAGATTTATCGTTTACTGTGATGCTTTGATCAAAGGTTTAGGCACTGTGCTAATGCAAAGAGAAAGGTGGATTGCTTATGCATCCCGACCAATGAAAAAAAATATCCCGACAACTGAAAATTCATGAGAAGAACTATACAACTCATGATTTGGAGTTTGGAACAGTAGTGTTCGCTCTGAAGATTTGGAGGCACTATCTATACGGGACAAAATGTACCATGTTCACCGACCACAAAAGTTTACAACACATCCTCGATCAGAAGGAATTAAACATGAGGCAATGTCATTGGTTGGAATTGCTCAGTGATTACGATTGTGAAATTCATTATCACCCAGGGAAAGCGAATGTCGTAGCTAACGCTTTGAGCAGGAAAGAACGAGAACCACTGCGGGTTCAAGCCTTAGTCATGACTATTGGTTTGGATCTTCCCAGGTGGATTTTAGAGGCTCAGACTGAGGCAAGAAACCCAGAAAACCTCAAGTCTGAAGATGTGGGAGGTATGCTGATGGAAAATTCAAAGGACCCAGAAAAGCCTAGGAAGGAGAAATTAGAACCGCATGTGGACGAAACACTATGTTTTAATAAAAGGAGTTGGTTGCCATGTAATAGAGACCAGAGGACTCTAATTATGCATGAGTCTCACAAGTCAAAATATTATGTTCATCCGGGTTCCGATAAAATGTACCAAGACATGAAGCAACTATATTGGTGACCTAACATGAAAGCTGATATTGCCACCTATGTTAGCAAGTGTTTGACGTGTTTAAGAGTCAAGGCCGAACACTAAAAACCATCTGGCTTATTGGTACAACAAGAAATTCCTCAATGGAAGTGGGACAATATCACCATGGATTTTGTCACCAAGCTCCCAAAGACGCAAAGTGGAAACGATACCATATGGGTAATTGTAGACCGACTCACCGAGTCTGCACACTTTTTATCGATGAGGGAAACTGACCCTATGGACAAACTAGCAAAATTGTACTTGAAGGAAGTAGTCACGAGACATAGGATACCGGTCTCAATCATTTATGACCATGACCCTAGGTTTGCATCAAATTTTTGGAGGTCATTTCAGAAGGCTATGGGAACTCAGTTGGATAGGAGTACGACATACCATCCGGAGACTGATGGGCAAAGCGAAAGAACCATTCAAACTCTTGAAGACATGTTACGCGCTTGCGTGATAGACTTTGGGAATGGTTGGAAAGACCTACCGCTTATCAGACATTTTCGTACAACAATAGTTATCTTTCCTAGTAATAAAGCTTCCCATTCGAGGCACTTTAGGCCGAAAATGTCGATCACCTGTTTATTGGTCCGTAGATCGGAGACGCTCAGCTCACGCAGTACCCAGAACTATTCATGATACAACCGGAAGATTGTCCAAACATGCCCCCAAAAAAGAAATCCAAGATGCTCAGGATCGCCAAAAGAGTTACACCAATGTGAGGCATAAGCCTTTAGAATTTCAAGTTGGTGACCGAGTTATGTTAAAGGTTTCACCTTGGAAATGGGTCGTACGTTTTGGCAAACCGGGGAAGTTGAACCCGAGATATATTGGACCTTTTAAGGTGTTAGCCAAAGTAGGAACCGTTGCTTATAACTCTAACTGTCCGTCAATAGTTTTAAGCAGGGTTCATAGCACGTTTCATGTATCCAATCTAAAGAAGTGTTTATCCGACGAACCATTGGCAGTTCCTTTAGATGAAATACACGATGATGATAAACTCCGATTCGTTGAAGAACCAGTGGAAATTATGGATCGTGAAGTCAAATGGTTAAAGCAAAGTCGTATCCCCATCATTAAAGTTTGATGGAACTCCAAGAGAGGTCCTGAGTTCACCTGGGAACGTGAAGATCAGTTCCAAAAGAAGTATCTGCATCTTTTCACTAAACCTGTACCTTCGTTAAGTGTGGAAACTTGAGCCTTGAGGACAAGGCTCTTCTAACGGGTAGAGACTGTAATATTTCTCCATATTCAGTTATTTCCCAACTCAATTATTATCGTATTATTTTTTAGGAGTTTTACGACGTTCGCTTTTAATTATTATCTTATAGTTAAATCGCGTAAACTAAAATTCAACATTCAACGTAAACGAGCACCAAACAAATAAAAGTTTACGTCAAGCAAGTGTTATATGATTATTAAGAGTATAAATTATAACTTTTCATAATTTATTTTTATTGGTTGCGTAAAACGCTTACGTTCCACAATAAATTACATTTAGGCATACCCGGAAACACCAATACCCATCTATACTCAAACATATACCCACTATTATACACAATACCCAAAAATTAACTTATTTCCTCACAAAAATAAGCTATAGGCCAGATACATGCATTATCACACTTAATAAAATCTTAAACCCACTAGTATGGATATTACCTAGTCAAAACCTTACACCATAAGTACTATTGATCACATATATCTAGTAATTGTCTCATCATGTGTACCCTAGATCACATCTTGGCTGTCCATGGTGCATGGGGAGGAGGAGAGCTCTTTCTCATGTACCCTAAACCACTTTAAGTCCAAGGTTTTAGTTTAAGATTGTTTTGACTATTCTATGATCTATAAAAGGCAAGTCCCATATTCATTATCATACACTCTCACTCATTAAACAAATTTCAAGCAAAAACTCTCTATAATAAGCCAAAACCCACAGCTACCATTTATAAGCTAGGGTTCCATTTTTCTTTTCATTCCAAGGTATTCTAAGCATACAATCATTCATTCTAAGATCATCTAAGGTCACTCAAAGTTATTACAAGCTCTGATTTGGGTTTAATAAGGATTAATCAAGAAAACATATTTAGGGTTTTCTTGATTAGGGTTTTGGATTTGGAAGCCTTGCTAGGGTTTCTATCTTGTGTTCATCATCCTACTCATCTCCTATAAGGTCTAATTTAAGTATTTCAATTCTATTCATTCATTATCTTATGTGGACATACTTGTTATATATGTTAAACACCACCTAGATTCATTTTTGTGATATATGATGTATTTTGAGGCTTATATGTAGGTCCTTATA
>BQNB010192038.1:0-11647 GCA_026074375.1 Tanacetum coccineum
AAGCCGTTTATTAAGTATGCTCAAAGATAAACGTTAGTCGATAAGATTTAAGATATTGGATTCCCATAATCATGCTAAGGATTGAAGCTCGAGTGAACGGAGGACAACGAAGGACAAATCTAGGGCTGGACATACAACACAAACTACGAAACACGAGAAATGAAGAGGCGAACCTCCTCACGTCACACTTATTCATTACTACTATTATTATATTAGGATAAGCATGGGTTGCCACCCACGAAGCGCTTGTTTATTAATGAGTCACTAAGCTTGAATCGATCCCCCATACTTGAGCTGGTCAAGGAGGATAGAAATGGAGAAACAGAACATCCAAGATAGGAATGTTCCCTCCATCGGTCTTTCAGAAAAATTAGAAATGAGCTTGAAAGCTTTAAAGCTTCGATGAGATAAGAGATGATGAGATTTCTCCTCTTTTGAAGAAAGAATACGAGTATTGAAAACTTTGTCCTCATTTTTGGATGAAAATGGAAGCAAAGTGTCAATCACTGGACAACGGGTGGGATGGTGGGTAAAATACTAGGCATAAGAACATAACGTTCAGAAATATCATCCACCATTTTTACAGTCAAAATTTCCGTATCGGGTTCAACATCAAAGTAAATTCCATCATCATCCGTTGGTTTCGCAGGAGGACGAGGAGATGATAGATCATAATAACGATCAAAATGAAATGACTCATTTTCAGGAAGGAAAAGGGAATCATTGCTAAGAAATTCTTCAAGAAAAAGAATATCCCCTTCCAAGTCATAGTCATCATTCTCAATACTCGGTGGTATCAAGTCATCCGGAGCAAGAAAAATATCAATCTCCTCTATAAGAGAGTCACTATCCTCAACGAGGATAGGAGATGGAGAGAAAGATTCGATTACAGCATCAGAATTTTTAGAATTAAGTTCTTCTGGAGGTCGAGGAGATGAATTATCATACAATAATTTCTCAACAAGACGAATTTCTTCCTCTAGATCAAAGTCGGCTTCATCAATTTATGAAGAAATCAAATCGATATGAGCGAGTTCACCGAATAAATCCTCGAGAAGAGAATCAAACTTAGGAGAAGAAACTATTGAAGTATCTCGATTAAGCAAAGATTCTATAAGATCAGATTCTGCATTAAAGTGATGCGGATCTATCTTAGTAGAAATGATTTCTTTATCAAAAAGAGGGTTCAAATAAATTTTGAAATTTTCTTCCAGAACGTCCTCATCAGAAAGTGACTCGTCATCACTAGAGGTAAAATCATAGTTAGAATCAAGAGAGGATTAGAAAAAGTCATAAAATCATCACAAACGGGCATATCACACTCACTTTCAATATCGGATAAATCCTTGGACAAATCCTCGGACTCACTTGGGGTTAGGTTAAGGTCCGTAACACTAGACTCATTTTCTTCGTCCGATTCCATTTTCAGAATAGTGTCAAGATGCTCATCCTCCATTATAAGAAAGTTCGTAATCAGAAAGTCGGGTGTGATTGCAATTGACAGAGGAAGTTTAGAAATAATATCTTTCAAAGGAATAGAACTTTCTTCGTCATCGTCATCATCATCGTAGTAAATAGAAGGCTTCCAATATTGAGAACTAACTTTAGCTGCTTGCTCTTCTGCAACATTCTTTTCTTGCTGCTTTTCTTGAACGTTTTTATTTAACTTTTCACAAAGAGCTTGCAGGGCTTAAGAAAGTTTCTCTTCAAGAAGGCCATACTTTTTATATGAAGAGGTTGATGAGTGACGGAATATTGCGGGGGTTGATATTAGTCAAAACCGAAAGAATTAGAATTATAGCAAAGATTAGGTTCATAATAATTTTGATTCATCGGTTGACACTGAAAAGTCTCATGAGGACCCCCGCATTTTCACAACAAAGAATTTGTTGTTGAAAATTAGGTGAATTTTGTGAAACAGTATCATCGAAGTTTTGATTGTAGCAAGTTTCTGGCTCATAGAATATCAATTGTTGACATTGAAAAGTCTCATGAGGACCCCCACAGCGAGTACAACAAAGATATTGTTGTGGAAAACTTGGTGAATTTTGTGGAAAATTATTGTCAAAGTTTTGATTGTAACACGGGTCCGGATTAGAGATGAACGAAACTTGCGGTGGATCACCACTTGAATCAAAAGAGTGAGTTTGGGGTTGTGGAGGGTGGTCAGAAGAATTCGGAAGATCATCAAAAGAGTTTGTAATTAGATCATCGATGAATGCATTTCCCGATTCAAAACAGCATATAGAACAAAATATGTTCGTATAATTTCTTCTACACCGCTCACACATACATGGTAGACAAAATACCCGATCATTACTCATCCGACCTTTACAGATACAACAATAGTCGAGTGACGTCATAAGAATTAAACAATAGAAAGGGGTAAGAGAAAGAATTAAATGGATAAGAGGGTATGGAGAATATTTTTGGTTCCGATAGTCAAAAGTTCACGGTAGCTCTCTAGATAAACGCACAAAGAAGCGGAGGAGGGGGTAAGCGCGAAGCGTATTAAAAACCTTCTCCTTTCGGGTCGATGTTCTTAGGATCAATCCTCCTTAAACCTCTCTTATAGTTTGTAAATCTAAAGGTGAGCTGATTAAACAATTAACGACACGGATATTTTGTTGGTTATTTCATTTTTTGGTATTTTTAATTACTTGATAAGAAAATATTCACAAATAAAAGCAATAACTTCACGGGGAAGGGTCTTTAAATCACTAATCTTCAAACGTAAACACAATAATCCTTTCACAGCCTCCCTGGCAACGACGCCAAAATTTTTGGTATCAAATTAATTATACATATATACATATAATAATTACTTAATACATATATATAATATATAACTAAAGTATCAAATAATAAGAGTAAGTATTCTGTAACGTTTTTAGAAAATTACGTTTAACCAAAGTAAAATTCAAAACCCTCCCGAGTCGTATCCCGACGAGACGTGAATTGAAAATCGAGGTTAAGTTTGTGATCGCGTGTTTGAAAGATCAATATTTTTTGATTTGGATTCTATTTCTACCAATAACATGCAAAAATCAAATAAAGGCAAGCTAAAAACGAAAGCAATTAAGGTTAAAACACGAAAACGATAATGGGATTCAAATCCCGAGCCTTAAAAACCTAAATTCTAAAATTTTAACCCTAAAAATGCAAATTTAATTTTTAACAGTCCTAAATGATTAAAAATAATTTTAGAAAAAAGAATTATATTTTTTTGACTTTTATTTAATTTAATATGAATTAAAAACTGTTTTAATCTAAAAATATTAAACAAATTTATAAAAAACTGAAAATTTTAGGAAAAGTATTTTGAACAGTTTAGAATCTAGAAAAAATACAAAGAGTTTACCAGCTTATATGAATAAGCTGGAAATAAGCCCAAAAGGGTTGAAATGCAAAACTGGCAAAACACCTAAATACCAAATGCCCCAAGGTTCTAACAGAAAAGACCCAAGGGCGCAGATGGTAGAGGTGTGGGTGTTAAAGTGTTGGTAGAGTTGAGGTTGAGGTCTCGGGTTCAAACCTTGAGACTTCTCTTCCTAACATTTTTATTTTGCAAAAAAATTTTATGAAAAAGTTTTTTAACATAAAAATAAGCATCTTTAATAAAACAACTTTTTCTGAAAACTTCAAAGAAGCTAGAAATGAGCTTATACAAGTGACAGATTACTAAAAAAACTATAAGGCTTTTAGCCTTAACTGAGTTTGCTTATAAGCTTGAATAAGCTCAAACCTAAACTAAATAAGCTACAAGGACCTTAAACCTACCCTAATAAGCAAACCTAAACCTCAAACAAGCAAACCTAACAACTTAAACACTCAAATAAGCAAATAAGCAGTTTGGCTAAAACACAACTAAAAACAGTCTACAAAGACACTTTTAAGCTAGTTTTTAAGCTACTTAATAAATAAGCAAATTCTTGAGACCTAAAAACAGATTAAGCTACTACTATAAGCTACTAGAATCAACAAAAAGAAGGCATTTTAAAACACAATTAAGCTAGATAAAAAGCTAATGAAAATGACAGATTTGGCTTTTTAAGTCTAAGTGAATTTAAGCTAACTGTTATGGACATTTTAGGACTCAATAAGCAAAAAGAAGACAAATAAGCTAAAAACAGATATTAACCTAGACCTAATAAGCACATTGGACTAAAAATGACCAGACAAAATAAGCTAAAAAGTACTTAAAATCATTTAGACACTTAAAATAGACTAAAAACTTAACCACTACTTATTAAGCTACTTAATGAACTATTAAGCAAATTAAATAAACTAAAAAGCAAAACAGACAAAGCATTATACTTAATAAGCATAAAAGATTCAAAATAAGCAAATAAAATAAGCTCAAAAGCACCACAAACCTATAAGTCAGCAGACTCTAAGTATGAACTTAAAAGACTTTATGACAGATTTTAAGCTAATATTTAAAACACATAAGCTCTTGACACAAGCTAAAAGCTTAAAACAGATAAAGGACAAGTCTCAAAGAACACAAATAAGTTAAAATTAAGCACAAAGGAAAAGAAATAAGCTAGAAAAAGGGCCATTGAAATTGACAGACACACTACTATTCTTTTTGGCTTTTCTTAATGAGATGCTACTTTCATCCCCTGATTTGAAGATTAAAACTAGGGCAAATAAGCTATAACCTCAAAACAGATTAACTTCTAACCTAGATAAGCTTAAGAACATCAAAATTAAGCTAAATTCTATCTAGAATTAAAAGTGCAAAAGTTGATTATCAAGAACTGAAATTTGCATACTAAACTGATTTTAGCTAAGACATCAAGAAGGTATCCTAACAACTTAAAGATCCAAATCAGGTTCACCATAATGCAGTAGAAACTCACCAATCATTCAACTTAAAAACACTTTTAAGGATTTTCAAAATCAAACTATTTTAAGAACCTAAGAATTTGGCAGATTTTAGATTTTGATAAATGAAACTACAAAACTTAATTAACCCTATTTCTAGCTTATGAAAACTTACATTCAGACTTAATAAGAGCTAATCAAATCTGATTTGAGCACCAAAAACAGGTTAACATGATTTTACCCTATCAAACTTTCTTATCCCAAACACCCCTTTAAAACTTTGAATTATCATTTTAAGCTATGACAGACTTAATTAAGCTAAGTATTATAAAAACAGATTAATAACTAAGATATTAAAAGACAAATAAGCAAAATCCTAAAGAAAATAAGCACTAAACAATAAGCTATACTAAAAAGCTAAAATGACTACTAATGGGCAGATTTTAAGAAAACTCAAACTAAACATTTATAAGCTATAAGCTAGGTACATTAAGCTATACTAAGGCAGAATAAACACAAATAAGCAACATTAAGCAATAATAAGCAGAGAATAAGCAGTAAAACTAGTAAATTCAGAAAATAAGCTAAAATGTAAAATAGAAAACTTACTTTGATCCTTTACACAAAACAAGGATTGAATGCTCTTAGAGATCTTTTCTACAAGCTCTAGCTTGTTTGCACAAGCTAGTGAGGTACAATAAGCCCATCCCTTTCTGGCTTATCATCCAATTATTAAGCACTCCATTAAGCATAGATATTTAAGTACTTTAAATGAAACTGTGTTATAAAGGAAAGCTTAAATTGATTTATAAGTAACTTAAAAGAGAAATGAGAGCTTATTGATGATTAAATGATATATAAAAACATCTTAGAGCTTAATTGCATCAAAGTAAATCAGAATTTAAAGGACAGGATTTAAGTAAATGAACTTTTATTAATAAAACTGAGATTACATTACTTGAAAAGGAAATTATAGTATTTAAAAACAATAAGCTAGGAAATTAAGCTATGAGCTATACTACTCTACTCCTACACTAGATCCCTTTTTTTGGTTTACAATGAAGAAATCAAGTCCTATTTATAAAAGAACCAAGGTGCAAGGTGTGTTTCTATTGTGAGGAGGAATGAGGTGCCTTCATCTTTTATCTGAGCCCTTGAATTGATTTGTGTTTCTTTATGCTTGATCTCATCCCTTGATTTGATACCATCCAATCAATTGGCAAGGGATTGCCAATGTGGTTGTCTTTTCTTGAATAATAGGTTAAATGGGTTTGTCATGTTGTGGGGAAGAAAAGGTTAAGTTGGGTTTGTCGTTTTGCAGGGTACAATAACAAAGATGATGAATAGTATGAGCTGGTTTTGGCGGGTAATGGTTTTGGTTAATTGATTTATAACGGGGTTAGGGGTAAAGTCATTTTAAAATTACCAATAGGCGATTATGTGCTTAATTGAATATATAATTTTTCTTTGTGCTATAATGCGTTTGATGGGGTCGTAGGTACTCCGGAATATTTTTCGCAACTGGTAGGGCATTATTAAATGAGACCGGAAGGGCGACATATGTATTTTGGTTTTTGGATAATGATGAGTATTTTGATTTAGATAATGATATAGATTCATATTGGTTTTGGTTATTAATGCCTATTTTGGTTTTAATTAGCAACGTATGTTTTAGTTTTGTGTGAGGATGTGCGTTTTTGTTCCGTTAAATTGATCACCAAGCTAAGAATTTGGTTGGTATTCCGTTCGAAGTTTTCCGTTTGGAAACGACGCAATTAATGTTTTCCCGGATATGTTTAGCGACGTATTTTGTCTCTTATAATAAGAGCAATTGTAATTATATTTTTTATTTTTATTGATATGAATTATCATTTGTTTTGTTGACTTCCCATCCGAAATAGTCAAGACGAGTATTATATCCAGTGATTTTTACATTTGAGCACGTGAGTCCGTTCAATATTGAGAAAACCGTATCATTACAAGCGAAAGTAAGATGAGTAAGAAAGGACGAGCACCGGGACGACGCTCCCTTAAGGTGGGTGGAATGTAACAACCCGAGTTTCACGACGCGTATGACGATCGCAAATTCGACGTCATAATTATTATTTTATAAGTTCATGAGAAAGAACGTCGACATTTAAAATTTTATTTGTCGTGAATAATTATTTTTGTATTTTATTACGAACGGAAAATTAGAAATTTTTATTTGTGATCGTTTCGCGAGTCAACGTTGGACCGCGCGACCGTTAAACGTTTCGAGTATCGTAGAAATTTCAACGCGCTTCGTTATTATTTTTATATGATAATTTGTATATTATCGCCCTCGCCCCGAGTTAGTCGAAACCGAGTCGAAAACTTTATTTTTACGTGAGTTAACATTTTTAATTAATATTTTAAATCAAATTAAGTGTGATGGAAATAAATTTAGTCACGAAGGTATAATCCTGAGCCTTTGGTCGGTTACATAACAAAACAAATAATCTTTGTACTAATTTTAAAAGGGCTTAAGGATGGAGGGACTAAAAGTGTCAAAATGTCAAAGTTCAATTCTATAAATAGCACCATATTCATACACTTATAACTCTATTATTAAAAAATATTCTCATCCCTTGTTCTTCCTTACCCACGACCGGCCACCCAAAGCACCACCCATTTCCGTCAATTTTTCTGACATGCAATACAATCTGAATACAAAATATTAATCCTTGTACCAAGGCCTACAAATCTCACTATTAAAATCCCACATGCATTAAGTTTTGAAAAAAATTATTTTCGGGTTTGATTCAAGTGTTTTGATTAAAAATGGTGTTGTACAAGAGTAGGATTAGTGTTATAAAAGTGTTGGTTTAAATGAAAAATGTTTGGTTTTGGTTTTTAAGGGGTGTTCGAACCGCAGCTCAAGGAACAAATAGACGAGACAAATTTAGATTTGGTCCGGTCTTGCTTATAATAGCCTTGTAAGCATTCTTTTATAATTATTTCGTTTGTTTCGTTCATTTGATTTGATATTATTCGTTGCATGTGATGAAATCCGTGAGATTCTTGCGTCGTCTAGATAGATTTTGTTATTTGTTGATTGAACGAGTTAAGTATTGATTATAGGCCATTTTAGATGTGCCGTGAATGAATTTTTGGGTTAAAAATAGTCTTTGGCGCATTTTGTAAATTATACATTCTGAGCAGAAAGTTTGACACGGAAAACGAGGTACGCGATTTTGTAAAATCTAATTTTGTGCAAGAAAATGTGGTAGAGGGTATTTTTATGAACGTTTTGGTAATTTGAACGCCCCGTAACTCCTAATAACGAAAAAGTTACGACGAAAACAAGATTTGAAAACTTGAAAATTGTCCAAACAGCTCTTGCATATATTTGGTTGCTGTCAGAATTTTAAACACCCGTTTTGAGCACTTTCGAGTCCGTTTCGGCCTTCCGGCGAAACACGAAAGTTACTCAGAATGATGTTTTACTTTGCCTTGCGGTTCACTGATCTTGAAATCGAGTAATAACGGGTCAAAACCCATGGTCAAAATCTGCGTTTTTACTAAAAATGTCAAAGTTTCTGCAGAAACTTGAAGGGGCATTTTGGTTATTTTCTGTCGAGTTTCGGGTCTCGGCTAAAACTAAAAAGTTGTCCGGAATGTCGTTTTACATAAAATCTCTTCTTTGTCCGAGTCGTGAAAATGTGATATAGCGAGTCGTTTGGAGCGGGTCAGATTTAATTACTTATATATATATATATATATATATATATATATATATATATATAAGTCAAAGTCAAATAAAGTCTAACGTTGACTTTTAAAAGTCAACGGGTTAATGCTAACTTGTCGGATGTTTATAAAAATGACGAACGCTATTATTAATACGAGTATAACCATTTAGACTTAACAACTTATATAAATGAATACATTTTTAAAAATAGTAACTTTTCGTAAACATACGAGACATAATCCCGACATGGGTAATTAATAACCAAGTTGAGTGTCGAAAGTTCGATGAGATAAATGAATATTATTATAAGTATAATTAGAAGCTGATACTTACTAAAAAAATGGTAACTTTTCGAAAATAGTAACTTTCTAAAAATAAAAAGTTTTCGAAAATAGAAAGTTTTCAATAATGTGTTGTGACGTGTAAGTAAAAGAACGACCGTAACCTAATATTGTGGGGTTTTAGGATCTAAGGCGCGCAAGTGGATTTCTCATCACATGTATGAATATATAAGTATATATGATTTTGTCGTTACGATGTACTCATCGTTGATTATACTTTAAGTATATTATAATTAAGCGACATAATTATAGATCGTGATCGCGTTGCCAATTTTCCGTATTGGATTTGATTAATCGATCGTCGTCTTGGATCGAGGTGAGTTCATAGCCTCACTTTTGAATGTTTTAAATGTTTTTAAACCCGCGAGGGGGATACTTGCTGTTTTATAAAATGAGAACGCAATATGTTTTGATGTTAAATATGATTCCATTCACTATTGAGTATATTCCTTTTACTGTGTGACCGTTAATTGCCTTGTTGTGGGTGAACGCTAATGCATTAAATAGATCTATTGGGTTTGACAACCCTGTCCGGGGTTTGAATCATTTGTGACCACCCTGTCAAACGGACATTTTGTAGTTAGAATTAGGAGAAGTGGCATACTTCTCAAAAATAATTTCGTCCTACGGGAATGAATGTGTTAAGTTTCGGTGCACGAGCTCATTTAGTTGGAAATCAATATTTATATAACTTGGCTTACGAGCAATGTTATATGTTTTGTTGAACCAAATATGCGTTCTAACTGTTAATTGTAAACTCTATGAATTCACTTAACGTTTTGTTGACGTTTTTAAGCATGTATCTCAGGTTAGGTATTGTTGATGGCTTGGATGGGATGGAACGCGGATATCAACAACGGTGTCTCGGTGAAGTAAACTAAACAAGTGTTTTAGAAATCAAGTCGTGTTATGACTTTTAGAAATAAAATTTATAATGGTATTGGGACCTATGTAACTCTGATCTTTCTAATAAATGAAATTGTGTCTTATAAACGTATCTTTGAACGTTTACTGGGACTCGTGTGCATGTATTATGAAGTAGCACCTCAAATGTTGTATTCTGCTGCGTATCGTAGTTTGGGGGTGTTATATTTTCCTTCTCTTTTTTGTTGCGATTTTTCTCTTTTTTCTCTTTTTTTACCTATGCTTCAAATCTCGGTGTAGTTTCACCATCTTCACGATCATAATAATTCCGGATAATTTCTTCGATAGTTCTTCATTCTTCGGACTCACCATTAATTGTGATGGTAGTAAAATCACATGAGTTTTGACTACTAATATACATTCCCATTTGCAATGTGCAAATTTCTAACCGCACCAAAGATAGAAAATGACACAAGACTCGGGAAATACAAACTTTACACTTTAAGCAACTAGCAACTGTAAATTAAACTTAATCTAATAGGGTAGGTTAAGGTGTAAGGGTGTAACGAAATAAATAGTTGGTGTAATTCCTAAAGGATTGGCTCTACGGGTTGTTCTAGTGGATCTTCACTCTAAAGATGAGAGTGGAAAATGGTTTAAACTGGAGGTTAACTAACCGGTGTAGTTAGTTAATAAGCAACATGTAAAGGCGATTTAGGTGTAATCCTAAGATTTACCGATTTAAAAAAGTTACTCCAATTAAATCCATAATACTCATTATTGTGGTCTCGAGTGATGTAACAACCCGAGTTTTACGACGCGTACGACGATCGCGTATCCGATGTCGTAATAATTATTTTTCGAGTTTCCGTGAATAAGCGTCGACATTTAAAATTTTATTTGTCGTTAATAATTTTTTTTTATTTTATTATGAAAAATTTGGAAAAGTTTTGAATATTTTTATTTTTGACGTTTCGCGAGTCAACGATTGATCGCGCGTTCGTTAATCGTTTCGAGCATCGTAAAATTTACAACGCACCTTGTTATTATTTTTATGACCACAAAATATTAATTTATAAACTGTGTCATCTTTATTTCTCGACCTTGGCTATGGCTCACATTTTTAACTCGCGTTTTATTTAAATGTGTACAAGTTACATTTTAATTATACAAGACACAAGAGTATATACAAGAAATAAAAAAATATTTTGCATGCATACTAGCCCATAGCCGGCTGCTATGGGGCATACACACACTCAATCTAATTTTGAGTTCCAAAAAAAATTCATCATTACATGTCCCATCCCATTTTATATAAAGTCTTGCACAAGCTCAAAAGTCTCATTCCTCTTCTTCTTTTCTTTTTTGCTCGGCAGCCAACCACACACACACATACATATTTTTTTTAGTCTTGATCATTTAAACTACTTAAACATCACCCAAACAATGATGTGAACCAAAAAGGAACCAAGTTTTTAGCATTGTTTTTCCTTTTCTTTCCCTTTTGACTCAAACGAAACACAACCACCACCATTTTTAATGATTTGGTTTTTCTAGTCATCAAAATATGTTTAGATGATAATAATATAGTCATCTATGGAAGAAAAATTGACATGCAACAAGGTTTGATTGAGGTTGAGTTTTATTGAAAAAAAAAAGAATTTTTGGGTTGTTTGGGGCGTTGAGGGACGCGGGTTCGAGCCAAGGAAGAGGTCGAGAGAAAGGCTTGATTTATTATATTTTTTTGTGGGTCGCGCTTCGGTTTTGTTTGGTTGGTTGTGGGTTCGAGTCGAGCAAGGCACCAAGAGAGTCAAGGGGATCCATTTTATTTTTCCGACTTGCGTCCAAGAGCCTTGTGAGCCTTTTATTTTTTTTGCCTATTTCGATTACTTTATTTATT
>BQNB010192042.1:0-11647 GCA_026074375.1 Tanacetum coccineum
GTACTGTTAATAATTTTAGTATGAGTTGGATACATTGGTTCATTATTTTCATCGATGGATAAAGATTGTACCTCACTTATAAATGCAGACTCATAGCTTAGCCCATCATCAAAAGAATGATCATCTGGTTGAATTCGGGCCATTAAGCATATGTTTGCACTGAGTTCTTCAATTTCTTCCATCCTTGAAGCATCAGCAAAGAGAAAATCATTCTGCTCATCAGTAAGAATTACGCCAGCTTCATCCTGTTTTGCCAAAAACATTTGCTCCATGAAATACTTCGAGTCACGAACCATTGGCTTTGGACAATTCCTAGCATAATGTCCTTTTCCACCGCATTTGTAGCATTAAACAGTTGAAGTATTGCCTGAAGATGGAGTACGAAGAGTGCTTTGAACATTTCCAATCTCATTTGGAGCATTCATTCCCTCAACAACTTCTTCTTGAACATAAGCTCGTCTGCTATTCCTTCCAGTATTACCAGAATTCCTGCTTTGAATATTCACTCTGTCTCCTTGAATGATTGCTTGATTTCTGGTGTTGGATGAAGCACGAAGACGATTATTTGTTGGATTAGAGAAATTTTGAGTAATGGCTTTTGCAAGGAGTAACATCGCAGAGACTAGAGGATCTTCAGAATTGTTGTGAACATCATCCTGCTGGTACTCATCATCATAATCAACCACAGACGTAGGATGTGTCACATAATAAGATGATGTTTGTCTGGATGATGAACCCGTGTGTGCTACTAGAGCCAAGGGGTCATGAGATTTTTCTAACTTCTTTGCTCTTGATGTATTAACCAGTTTCTCAAATTGCTGAAGATAATAAAAAAGATCATCAAACGAATCCACTGTCAATCGTTTAGCAAGACGAACCTGAGTCACATATTTCAACCATTCCGGTTGCAAACTGTTCAGAAACTTTGTGTTAATTGTGACAGTTGGAAAGTTCATGTTATTTCGTTTCAAATCATTCATTAGGGGTCAACGGTTTTTTTTTTTTTTTTATGGGGGGGGAAAAAGTTTATGTTGTTTATTTCCAATCATTCATTAATTTGAGAAAAACGGTTGTAACAAAACAAGTGCTCCCCTGTTCACAACAAAAATTGATCAAAATTCGTTTGTAAAACGCGTATCTCTATCAAAACTTTGTTTTGTATAGTTCCCCTCATCAATCGTTCAACTCGTTTCCACATTTCCTTGGCCGAAGTGCAAGCATCCACAGAATTGTAAATTTCATTAGAAATAGATAGTAGAATCATATTCATGACCTCCATTTCAGCATCATGAAGCAATAAGTCATCACCTTCAAGATCCTCTGCAGTTTGAAATCGTGGTATAGACGAACCTTCAGGTGTGAAATTCCCTTAACTCATAAGCCTTCATCATGTGCTTTGAGAAGCCACTGTCCGATTATCTCTCTCCGATTTAGATTATCGTCTGAATCAACTTGCCCACAGGTATTTAACAACCCCATTCAAGCATGGAAGGCCTAGTCTAGAACCCCCATCAGCGAAGGGATTGTTGGTATAAATTTTGGATGACGACAGGTCCTAATGATTTCAAATATTGGATCTTTGTAGACGAAAATGAGTGATATTTGTGACAATAGTATCAAATTCGGTAACAGTAGTCAAACTCGGACAACACTGTTTATGGATCTGAAGATCGATATACTTCTTGAATAGTACACAAACTCGGTAATCAACAAACTTATTAAACTCATAAATTCAAAACCGGTAAAAACCTAAAACTCGATTTACAAACAACTGTAAGGTCCAAATTTGAAAAATTCAAAACAATTAATGGAGTTATTAATAACCAACAAATTTCGATGAAACCGAAATTTATGATGACTAGATAAGCCAAAAGTTCTTAAAATTCAAATTCGATAAAACCGAATTTGACGTCCGAATTTTTTAAATTTTGAGAAATTTTGTTTTTCAACACTTCAAATCACGATAAAATCATGAAATGGATGTATGTTATGACTTTGAATGCTTATTTCCGAGATTAATCGTAGCAAAACCTTATTTCACAAATTCGATAAAACCAAAAATGTAAAACTCGATAAAACTGAGTTTGAGACTAAGCACCTAATATACGATTTTTGATAGAACCAAAAGGTCGTATATATCTATTACACGATATTTCTTATCGAAATTACACAACTTTTACTACTGAATCTGCTAAAAAACAGGAATAACACTTCCGAGAATGATAAACTTCTTCCAAGAACACGAATACCACTTCCGAGAACGGCTAACGAGATAAAACTACACTCGATAATCCCAAATACTCAAATTTACTGTCAAAATCGATCTCGAAAGCTCTAAATCTTCAACCAAATTCTCCGAACATCTTTGTACGCTTCTCGAACGTAAAAAAACTCACAAATTGAACACTCTACTTCTCTATTGGCGATTGATACCACTTGTTAGGTCACTTTAATCTTGAATCGATCATATTGAACATGTATGCATAGAGAGAATAGTAGATAAGGCAAGTAATTGAAATTCAAATGAAATAAAAGGGAGGGAAAAATGGAAGAGTTTGTTACAAGTGCATCACCCTCTAATGAAGATTAGAGGGGAAATTTATAGATTATAGGAAAGAGGCTTCCCTCCGTATTTTCCTAACTGTCACATATCGAGGTCCTAAAGACTTTGGTAATTATGCCTATTTCATTCTTTTAGCATAATATACCTTATTACAACTAACTTTGACAATTATTATCATAATAAACAATAATTACTTAAATAATTACAAAATCACATAATCAACACTTTTTAAGTTCCCTAAACAGTCAGATAATGATTCCTCCTCGGGTCCTCCTCCCGGATCGTAGTCCTGCCACAAACCTGGTGACAAAGGCGGTAGGAGAGGCTCACAGTAGAGGCGGTCTTCCAAGGGTGGTACCCCCCCCCCCCCCCACCTCAGCATCGGAGACACTACGTACAAACTCGGGGTTACTCATGCTCATACTATGTACCGTCGACAGTTGAAGGTGGGTGCTACCAGGACCGGTCATGTAATTGGAGACGGTTGGGTGCTCCATAGTCCTGCACATAGTCTGAAGATGGCTGGGCTACACGGACAGCATGCGAAGTCCATCATAACGTATACGAATGACAGTCGTAGAGAACCTCCATCATACACTCCTCATCCAGCTTCCCCAAAAGACTGCTCCATGCTCAGAATCAGTGTAGAGATCATTTTAGAGGAACGTGGATGAAGAAAACATGACAGAATCTGTAACACTCAAACAGAGTTTACATTAGTACATATATAATACCAATAATAATATACTTAATATATTATAAACACGTAATGTGAACCATGCAATATCTAGTCTAACCCAACTAATGCAACAAGTAATTAAGAATGAATGGTGATAAAATCCCTTTGTATTATACAATGTTTGAAAAATGTGTTCTAGTCCCATTAAAAACATTTGACCTAGGTTTCTCTATAAACCGTGCTCTGATACCAATCTGTAACAACCCCAAATAGGGTCGCAGCGGAATAATGAGTCCGGGGCGTTACTTCATAGATCAATAGCACAAGATGTGAGAACGACCCTCAAAGAGATCGTTTAAATATATACATTGGGATTTATTGAAATTGTTTAAATACGAAGTATAATGGCTTAAATTGTTCCACATGAAATAACAAGGGATATTAGCTTAAAAACAATTATCCCAAGGTGTAAATTACTCCAAATCTTTTTAGATGCATGACTCCCCTAAAGAGCATTCCCCAATGTACCCTACAACAATTCGTGCTTCTTACCTGAGAAAACATGCATTAAAAAAACGTCAACATAAAGTTGGTGAATTCATAGCTTTATGAAAAATGTAATGTAGGACCGCAAGATTTCCAAGTGTATGATAATGCAAAAGATGCAAACATCACAAAGTGTAATTACGTTTCTCTAAGCTCATGATACTGAATCTTGACATGTATGAATTGCAATATAAATTGCCAACATTTCCCTTGATGATGTTCTAACCCACAACATCCCAAATTCGACATGGTATGCGTTCGTTCCCAGTGATAGCTAGTCACCCGAACGGGGATTGTCAATCCCTAATAGATCTATTCATAACATTCGCGCCCACATAATGTAATTCCCAATCACATCTATGCAATTAACAGTTCATGATCATGGACATAATGGGTTATGGTAACTTAGGCAAACACGTAATCATGGTATAAAATGTACACTTGCGTCCAATTTGTAAAACAAAGCATGTTCTCACCCCAAGGATGTAAATCATTTAAATAATTGTAAAACATGGGGCTATGAACTCACCTTAGAAGGTAGTCCGCTGATTGATATTATATATCCAAGCAGGTAGTGAATCACACCGTCAATTACCTAAGTAAATACGGTCAAGTCTTAGTCTACATATTTAGGCTAACGACTCATTGTATAAACTATAACAATTTCTAGTTTATGTATACTGTTATCACTTGTGTGGTGGTGTACACGTTTATTGTATTCGTTTTCCCTCGTTTGCTCTTGGGAAGGTGTACGACTATATACTTTTAAGTTTACAAGGTGTTTAAGTATTAATAATAAATACACCTATTTATCATTCGCGTGACTTTAGTTATACAAGTATCCGTATTATAACACGACTAGTCCGATACCATAAGTGTTTATTTAAATCACTTAATTATATAAAATACCCTTAGGTTTTCATTATTGGCAAAAACAGTCCTTATAGTTTAAAATAGAATATTTACCGTTTACACCCCTGAGTTTCCATATTGATACGTTTAGTCCCTCTATTTTAATTACCTTTTTGGTCCTTATGAGTTTCAAACAGTCCCTCAAGTTCAGGAATGTCAAAAACAGTATTATTAATATACTAGCAATATTAACAATATGCTAGCAGTACTAACCTCTTAAGCCTGGCAGTATTAACTTCTAATTTAGCTCGTATCATACAACCGATTAGTGAGTTACAAATTCGTTAGAGTTTGTTTGAGCTTGTGTTGGACACAAGAAAGTTAAGGATTGTCAAAACGGTATTATTAATACACTAGCAGTATTAACAATATACTAGCAGTACCAACTCTGCTAGCATTACTAACTTCTTAAGCCTGACAGTATTAACTTCTGCTAGCAGTACTAACCCTGCTAGCAGTACTAACTTCTGCTAGCAGTACTAACTCTGCTAGCAATACTAACCCTAGTTCGCATATACTATAGTGTACACATCCTTTATTGAGCAAAACGAGTTGTTAAATATTATGCTACGTAACATGAAAGTGTTTCCGTTTTCAAACGAGTTATCAAACCTCTCGGTTAAATATTTTTACGTATGCATGTCATATTTAAACATTCATGCTTATACACAAGATCTTTGTTACTTGCCTTATGGCTTTTGGTTCACCACACAAGTCTATATATGTTGTATATTGTAAGACGTGGACATGGGTTGTGTCATGCTAGGCATGACCCATGTTTAGCTTGTTAACACAAAATCACCGTGCCTTATGACACATGATGCAAACATGAAACTTAAATATGAACGTAGGCTAAGACACTTACAAAGGTCTTAGCTTCTTGAACGTGTGTGTCGTGTAGTCATGTGGAAACTCGACTTGTATACAATAAGCCTTAGTTTAAACTGAATCTTTCTTGCTTTCAAACCCTTAAACGTATAACCTTAGCTTGATGATTACTAGTGTGATGTCGTGTTTGTGTAGATAGTGTCTCGGCTGTGGTGACCCAAAACAAATAGAGCAACAAGGTTGGTTTTCGATAGGGTGTTGTTAAATGTGTGAGTGTGGAAACACTCTTAGTTATAAGTCTCTATATTTATAGGAGGATTATCTCCATACCACTTCCTAAAACCATGTCCCTTTGCTAGCTAAGAGTAGTAGTTTAAGTACATGTGTTGGTGGTTTTTAAGGTAGTTTAGGCTTTCTTAAGTACATGTATTAATGAGTTTTGTGATGTACAAGATTATGCAAGATTTGCTTGGGTGGTTTGTGTGTATGCCACGGGTATCAAGGCATAAGAGGGAGTAAAATGGTTATTAACCATTGGGTAATAGGCTAACTAGGAACATATTGTACATGTTTTAATTAAACATGGGTTGTACAAGTACTTAGGGATCAGTAGGCAGAATTTTCTGTTGCGTTAGTCCCTTCCTTCGGCCGAACATATCCTTTAACACAAGAACTTGTTTTAATATTGTGTTTAAGGTTTTAACAGAGGTATTGGTTTTTGAGTCTAGTAAGCTAGGTATTTTCCGGGGTGTGATCTAAAATGTTATTTTTATTGCGAAACGTAAGCCTTTTACGTGACCAATAAAATAAAATATGCAAAGTACATAATTATCTTCCTAATAATTATATATTACTTGGTTGATGAAAACCTTAATTTATTTGATGACCGTTTACATTAATTGATTATTTCTAGTCTACGCGATTTAGCTCAAAAGTAAAATTAAAAGTAAACGCGTATCGCACTAAAATAATTTGCGACTAATAATAGGAGTCGTAAAATGACCTGAAATTAAGAAATGTTACATTCATCAAATTTGTGGTTATTAATAATTCATAATTGTTGAAATTTTCAAAATTGGGACCTACCGAGTTTGTAGTTAAATCGAGTTTTAGGTTTTACCGAGTTTGAATTTCGGAGTTTAATAAGTTTGTAGATTACCGAGTTTGAGTACTATTCGAGAAGTATATTGATCTTCAGATCGTAAACTGGGTTCCAATTGACTACTGGTTGACCAATTTGACACTATTGCTCATAAATATCACTCATTTTCGTCTACAAAGATCAAATATTTGAATCATAAGACATGTCAACTTCCAAAACATACCAACAATCCCTTGTTGATAGCCCGGTTGCTGAGAATGGCCTCCTATCTGGGAAAGGGTAGTTATATACCATTGGCAAGTAGATCAGACATATCTAAACGGGGAAGAGAGACAACCGCAAAGTGCTTCTCAAGCACTTGATGAAGGCCCTTATTGAGTTTATGAATTTCCGTTCCCTGAAGGCTTCACAATACCACGATTGCAGAACTACAGAGATCTTGAAGTGATGGCCTATGCTCCATAGATGCGAAATGGAGGTCATGAATATGATTCTACTTTCTATTCCTAATGAGATTTACAATTCTATGGATGCTTGCACTTTGGCCAAGGATATTGTGGAAATGAGTTCAACGATTGATGAGGAACTAAACAAAATGTAGTTGACAAGAGACAACACGTTCAACGAAAAAAATAATCATTTTGTTGTTGAACAGGAGAGCACTTGTTTTCTGTTTACAATCGTTTTTTGCTCAAATTAGACGAATGCTTTGAAAAGAAAAACAGATGAAATTTTCTCAACCGTGACAATTAACACAAAGTTCCTGAATAGTTTGCAACCGGAATGGTTGAAATATTGACACAGAAGTTTCGTCTTGCTAAACAATTGACTGTGGATTCGTTCGATGATCTTTTTGACTATCTTCAGCAATTTGAGAAACTGGTTAATGCTTCAAGAGCAAAGAAGTTAGAAAAGTCTCATGACCCTTTGGCTCTAGTAGCAAACACGGGTTCATCCTCTAGACAAACATCATCTTATTATGTGACACATCCTTAACTTCTGTAGAGTGATTACAATGATGAGTAACCAAGCAGATGATGTTCACAACAATTATGAAGATCCTCTAGTCTCTGCAATGTTGTTACTTGCAAAAGCTATTACTAAAAATATCTCTAATCCGACAAATAATCGTCTTTGTGCTTCATCCAACACCAGAAATCAAGCAATCATTCAAGGAGGCAGGGTGAATATTCAAAGCAGGAATTCTGGCAATACTGGAAGAAACGGCAGACGAGCTTATGTTCAAGAGGAAGTTGTGAGAATGAGAATCCAGAAAGAGACTGGAAATGTTCAAAGGACTCTTCGAATTCCATCTTCAGGCAATACTTCAACTGTTCAATGCTACAACTGCAGTGAAAAAGAACATTATGCTAGGAATTATCCAAAGCCAAGGGTTCGTGACTCAAAGTATTTCATGGAACAAATGTTGCTGGCAAAACATGATGAAGTTGGCATAATTCTTACTGATGAGCAGAATGATTTTCTTTTTGCTGACGCATCAAGGATGGAAGAAATTGAAGAACTCAGTGAAAACATATGCTTAATGGCCAGAATTCAACCAGCTGTCCATACGTCCTGATGATGGCCAAGGTGTGAGTTCTGCATTTGTATAATAGGTACAATCTTCATCCATCGATGAGAATAATGAACCAATGTATCCAACTCATACTAAAATTATTAACAGTACCATTGGTGATGATCAAATTAATAACAATATTAAATTTGATTCATTCAAGGGAAATGTTAATAGTGGTAGTGTTGAAAAAGATACACATGTTCCTGATCTATGTGCATTAGAAAAACTTGCTAGAAATGCATATTAGGAAGCTGAAAAACAACGAATATTTGCTCAACAAGTCCAAACATCAAACACCATTTGACTAGTCAGCTTGAATGTATAAGGAACGGGTTCGATTTTGGAAGAGCATAAACAAGATAAGTAATTACTCAACGAATTTCTTGAGCTGATGAACGAGCAAAACGTTATAATAAACAAGCTCAGTCTAATTGGATTCGTGATCGAGATATCATTCGAGATATCAAAAACAAGAGATCAATTAGTGTTAGATGTCGAGGAGTATAAACAAACGGAAAATGAGGAATTACAAAAAACACATTCGATTTTAAAAAGTGCAAATAGTAGAAAAAAGAGGATACGTATCATGATACTATTCAGATCTTGAGGCCAAGACGTGAGAAAAGAATTTGTTGGATCTAATTTCTAATATGTGGGTAATTCTTTACAAGGAATGTTTATTTCTTGGACCAAAACCGATAGTCTGTGTATGACCCAGCAATTAAAACATTTTGGGGTACAACACGAATCCTTATACACAAAGCAAGAAATTTCCAAAGTGTCCAAAGTTAAGGTTTGCATCTTAGTTTAGGTAAATTAGAAATTCCTTTGAAGGTTAGAGAGTCTGAGGACACTCTTGAGGACAGATCTTTCAAAAGTCAACAAAAAATGACAGAAAAAATGAATGATCCAATTGCTGTTGCAGAATCAACAAAATTGCTAGACAATCAACATAAAAAATTCAATGCGACTTTAATAAAGATTTTGTTTCATCTAAAAGGGCTTTCTAGTCGAACAACAATATTTTTCATCCCTCGTTTCTATGCCCATCAGTTATGATTTTGTATCGACAAAATATGCCAAGTGAGTCACTTTTGATCAATAGAATTAGACAAGAATAAAAGTTTTTTTGAAAAGCTTGTCTTTGCTATACAACTGAACGTGTAAAAGAGCAAAACACATCACCGGCAGAAATACAAATTAATGATTTTTGTCAAGATCAAGTTAAACCAATTCTTAACGAGTTGAAGGTTTAGTTGAAGGTTTATCTTGACTTCTTTCGGAATCTATTTCAAAGAGATATAAAAGAAATGAAAGGTGTTTTTGAGTCTACAGAAAGTGAGCTTGATGAACTAGAGAAGCAAAATGATTTTTTGAAAGATCAACTTTTGGAAGCATCACTCAAACATGATGTTGAGATGTGTGTGTTGTTAAATCATGAATGTATAGATAAGATCTAAAATGCTGAACTTCGCCAAGTCAAAAAGAAATCTTTTGAGATTCAAGAGGGTTTGCAAGCAAGAATAAAAATTCTTGAAAAAGATTTTCAAAGATGTCAAAAGCAAAGTGTTGATTTTGAATTACAGTTACAACATGAAAAAGAAAAACATAAATGGGATTCAACTTCGAAGAATAAGAACACAAATCCTCGTGATTACTCTTGGATTTCAAAGTTGGAGAAACTTGAGAACGTGTCTTTGGATTTTAAAGTACAATCTTTGATAAAAGAACGCGACAATGTCAAACTAGAATATCAAAAGCTTTTCGATTCAATCAAAAAGACACGGTCTCAAACTCAAATGGAAATGGATGAATTAATTGTTCATGTTTCTAAGAAAACATATGCATATGGTGCTATTCGTGCTGAGAATCAGAATCTTTTATCTACCATATCTGAGTTAAAGACAAGATTGGAAAAAGTTGAAAAAGGTAAGTCTGTAAATACTAAGTTTGACAAAACAAATGGTTATCAATCTCTTCTTTGTGTCACACCACTAAACAAACATGCTTTTAAAAATAAAACGGATGTTCCCAAAACAAAAGAAAACCATGTTGTGTCAAAACCAGTCACTTTACAGACTTCACCTACCAAACAAACACAATGGCAAATCAGAACAAACATGTCATTAAACCAGGAATGTACAGAGTTGTCACAACACAAGAATCACAAATAAACAAGACAAAAAGTGGTTTATCTTCTACAGGAATGAATGTTACATCTAGAGTTAGAAGACCAATGAGTAAAAATTCAAGTGTTACGAATAGTGTTTTAGTCAACTCTAAGAAAGCAGCAAAGAATGTTTTTAGTTTTATGTTAGAAAAATGAAAGCAAAAAGATAATACATCGGCGAATGTTATTTCCGAAATAAGAGGAGAATGTAATTGTTTTGATGTTGGCAAGGAACCGAGGCTTCTAAAGTAAAAACTTTGTTATGTGTTTCTTGTATGCAAAATGTGCTTATTCCTTGTCATGATAAATGTCTTGAAAAACATATATTAAATGTGCATTCAAATGTTCGTAGAACCTTCTCCACTAATTCTAGAACACCAAAATCTTTAGAAACTACTTACGTAGCTCCTAAGACTAGGTTTTCTAAGAAAGAGACACAATCTAAGACTCTAGATACTACTTGTGTAGTTTACAAATCTAAGATTGATGTAGAAAGTGCCTCAAAAGCAAAGGATAAGGTTTCTAGTGCGTCCAGGATAAAGAAAACAAATTTGCGCGATAAACCGTTAAGTACATTCATAAAGAACAAGATTCGAACAAGTAGAATTTGGCAAAAGTGGTTTGAATCATAACCAAATGTTATTTGGACTCCTGTAAACATAAAATCGAATGTTGCTAACACTCGTTCATCTGAAAAACCATCGGTTTCAATTAAGAAATGGGTCGTCAAATGGCCTAGGTGTCCAGGTGTTGTCGTCTTCCTTGTGTTGCAGGTAGTTCAGATCGTTCTGTGGGTTGTTGACAGTGGTTGTTCAAAGCATATGACGGGTGATCGGTCACTATTGAGAAATTTCATTAAAAAATTCATAGGAACCATTCGCTTTGGATATAATAATTTTGCAGCAATCACAGGCTATGGCGATTATATACATGGGAATATCACTATTTGTCATGTATATTATGTTGAAGGTCATAGACATAATCTCTTTAGCGTTGGACAATTTTTTGACAGAGATTTAGAAGTGGCTTTTTGTTCCAATACATGTTACGTACGAATTCTGGAAGGAAATGATTTGCTCACAGGTGGACGCGATTCTAATTTGTATACTATCTCCATTTCTGACATGGTTGCTTCATCACCCGTTTGTCTCATGTCCAAAGCAACTTCAACAAAGTTATGGTTATGGCACTGAAGACTGTCGCATCTTAATTTTGGTACCATAAACGATCTTACCAGACTTGACTTGGTTGACAGTCTACCAAAGTTCAAA
>BQNB010192045.1:0-11647 GCA_026074375.1 Tanacetum coccineum
CTCAACAATTCTCTCTCTAACTTTCTCTCTCTAGATCTCTCTAGATCTATACATGTTTGTGTGAATTAGGGAACCAACAAAAGGGTAATACTTGCTCAAGCCCACCTGGCATAAAAAGCACTCCGGGTATCGACGAAAAGGAGCTTTATGGCTCTCAAGAAGCCTGACAGTCTCATCATGACGCGCGGTAAGATAGAGAGTGAAATCTTTTTCTAGGATGCCCCCCGTATATAAAGAAACGGAAATGGGAAAGGCACAAGAATCAACCCAGAAAAAATGATCAGTCCAGCTTTTAATGGAATCCGAAGGTTTTGTAAAGCAGGACGGAGCTGTGGTAGAGCGCTTGGCAAAAGAAAACAACCCATCGCTGTACGAACGGGTGTAAAAGGCGCGAAACACGGTGACGGACGGCGCAAGGTTAAGAACACACGTCAGAACCTCAAAATGGGATACCCGGGCCGCACCAAAGGGCGACAGTTGGGAAATATGTATACGGAAGTATTTGAGTACGGCCATAAAAAATTTAGTGAACGGAATCCTATAACCGCAATAATCAAAAATCCTAGTATATACGCCTATTTTACCGGCCGGAAACTGGATAATGGTCTTATCACGCCCTGGAGCCATAGGATGCACCCCGGCCGGAATATAAAAGGCCTCACAAAAGCTATCTACCATTTCTTGGGTCATAATAGAGTATTTAGCAACAGATTTAGCCATTTGGAAAGATGGATGAGGAAAAGTGCAAACCTGAAGTTCGAAGAGACCTTAAAAAGAAGAGGACGAGGTGATGACGTATAATAAAGATGAAAAACTCGAAGAAATCAACAATGGTGAAAAGTAGAGCTGTGGAATAAGGAACAGTAAAAAAGGGAGGGGGTATTTATACCCTTGGTATATTTATTTCAACCCATTGCCAGATGACGACACGTGTAACCCACTCACTCGATCAACGGTAGGGGATAGCCCGAGAAACCGTTTAACAGCTGTAAAAATGTCACGTCAGTCAGAAGATAAAAGGACAGCGTTGGTCCACGTCACCTATACGTCACCAACTCAGTAAGGAAGCGTCGCGGAGAAAGTACATGACCGCGGAAGGCGGCAAATCGTTAGCAATGAACCTGAAGTCTAGCACTGATCACCGCACGCGAAACATGGTCCGCAGGCAATATCATACTAGACTGGGGGGACTTGATGACGTATAACAGGTATACCAAGCCTCCGGGCTTGGGCCACATTGACACGTGGGCTCCTTGGCCCAACTAAGTAGTCATGGGCCGAAACTAAACCCACTCCTGCATTGGTTACGGCCCGGACCCAACAAACGGACGCGGACCTAACTTTAGGGTACTTCCGTCCGCGGAAAGCACATGCATCCGTACACATGGTTATTGCGGTACCTTGTCTGACAAGGGACCCTCTCCGGCCACTAACGAAACATGCGAAATATTAGGAAACCCTAATATTTCGTTCGCCTATAAAAAGGGACCCTCTGACACAATGAACAATACGATTTTCTCACTCTATACTCTCATACTTTCTCTCTCTACATGTTTACTTACTTTCACGCCGGAGTCTAACCGTGGGGTCCGTCCTCACGGTAAGGCTAACGGTTTTATTCTGATTGTGCAAGAAATCGTCACTTCTTTTACTCTAGTACAAAACCCAACGCTCAAATCATCTGAAAGCCCAACCCAACACAGGATTTGAGCCTAGATCTACACTCGACACGTATTTTGTATTAACACGTCATTTTCCAATTTGATCTTATACGGGAAAATTTAACAATCTCTATCAACTACAATAATTGACCAATGACCAGCACCAAAATCAAAATTCAAGACCAGAAAGGATTAGTCAAATAATACAATCCCATGGTGCGAAGGTCAATATCTAAATCTTTTACTACAAATGTTGTAAATTACAAAAAGCGGGTACCATGGAAAACAGGAGGTAGCCGTTAATCTGCATGAGATAGTGATGTATATCCCGCGTTGTACTTTAGACAATTTCCTTCGTTCTTTCTAATACCAGATGCCAAACACGTGCATTTTCGGGTAAAATCACGACAATATTCATCCCTAGAGTCGTCGATCATTAAATTCGGGTGTCTACTTTGCAATAATATATTCATATCCTCAGAAATTGCTCAAGTTGATCTTTACGTGCCTATGCTTGTGCCGTATGCCTGATTATAAGATAGACCTTAACGTGTCAGCTTTGTTGTGACGGAGCTTTAATAAGATAAAATTAATAGGTAATGTCAAACGTAATATCAAGGCTGTGGGATATCTCATATCTGGTCTGGGCATTGACACGGGCGGTGACAGACTCATAACTATGCATGATGAACTAAAGATTGTTAACCACAAACTTCTTTTTTACGATAATACAATAGACTAATTAAACAAAACATGTAACACAAACTTTTGAGACGGTTTATTTAGATAAAAAAAATCAAAACTGCGTGACAAAATACCATGTGGTTCACAGAATTCTGAAACCCCTCAAGCACGCCCTTGTATCTGGGCCGAGGAATCCTTGTAGGCAGAGGATGCCAACAGGCAACAGCCTGTCTGATGAGATGTCTGAAAGAATCACCAAGTTTTAGGCATGATTTAAATATCATTTGCGATAATGCAAACACACCATGTCATTGAATTCGCGATTTGTTTCTGTCGACGACATTCTTAACGTCTGGCATTATATATATTTTGAAGAATACTTTTGCTGGCCAGTCCATCGCGCGTTCACCAACATATTGACGAAAACGATGGTCTTCCGCTGCCAGTTATATATATTCTTGCTCTTAGATGTTCAAATCTGTGAGCAGATCTCGTTAAAAATATTACATTATCCACCTGTTCAGTAAAATATATCACGTCAACATCACATAGTTGGCACATATCTGCAAGGGTCTCTATTGCACATCGACACCATCCTCCGTACACACGCTGTTTTGTAACCGAATGATGTACGTAAAACATTAAGTTACATTCAACACAGTTTACAACCATAGAATATCAAATCATGTTTGCCATCTTAGTTACTCGTCCTTATTTCACACAAATTGTAACCAAAAGAAAATAGATTTGAACCCGTATACAAAGCTAGATGCATATTCACAGTAACTTTATTAGAAAACATTGACAACTTGCATATCAGCTCGATGCATACACACAGCGAGACTGCTATTCAACTTTCTTCTCCTTGATCTCTACTCTTGGTGAGTTGGCATTGAGTTTATTCTTTATTTTCTGCACAACCCTCTCATCTATCATGCTGTAAAACCTCTTGCTTTGCATCTGCAGCCTTTTTCCATGCTCCCTTATCTTATAGTCGTACTTGTGCCAAATCACGGGGAGTGTCATACCCACGACAGTCCCTGCACACAACACCAACACATATATAAGTGGACCACACACACTGTAAACCCAACGCTTGGTGACATAAGAGTAAAAGATACCTATGAAGACAAGAGTAATCAGGTCCGTTAATCCGCCAATCTTGGAAAGTATCCACAGCCCCACAACCGTTGCTACAAAAACATACCACTCACTTTGGGCACCAACCTTAAACATCCACCTCATCCCCTCTTCTGATGTTTCCCTTACCCAATGCACCATTCCATTAGCTGTGCTCTCGGATATCCCTAGCCCCGACATGCTCGGCTCCTCTCTAAATCCATCGTTAAGAAAAACAGTGCAAGAGAATTAACTTATACAAATTAACATATTGAATAGTTCAAAATCCAAGAATACTGCCAATGCATAAACATAGCAGATCATTTAACAACATTTTCGTTATGCATTGGAAGATACAGAGAAAGGACTTAATTCGTATGTGAAGAAACCGTGGAAGGATGTCTTACTTGTAAATGATCCTATAAATATTAGCCCACGCGAAAAGTGACGAAAAGAGGAAAATGGCTGTCCAAGATGCCACTGTGAGGAAATTGAACCTGTAAACCTCCATCACTACCCAAAACAGCGTGGCAGCTGCTACCACTCCGACACTCATACGCTTCCTCCTCCACATTATAATATCTTTCACGGAATAAACATTATCTTGATGCACTGAAAACATTCATATATTATCATCACAAATTTGGTTGTTGGTATTTGCAGGATGACCATGGACATTTACTCATGCAACAAGGGTGTCCTGGCGCAGTAAAGTAGATTTCTAAAACAAGAGAGTAGGTTTCGTAGTTGTAAGGATTTGCGACAAGAGATGATAATTCTGAAATCACCCGAATATCTCATTTTTTGATGGACCAATATTAGCTAGTAAGCTCTCACATCTTAAGGACTTAGGTGCACAAATAATCAGATTAATCACATCTATAGTAGAACTAGAAACAGCTAGTTTTCTAACTTAACAATTTATTTAAGTACCGCTTAATATGTTAAGTTCCAATTATTTAAGCTAACAAAAGACATACATGCATAATACATAAAAAAAAGCAATTACTCGTATTATTAAGTAAACAAGAAACAAACCTGTTGTCGAAGGAGTGTGGTCATGTTGTGGTGTTTCGTGATCATGTTGTGCTGCGTCAGACATTTTTTAAGATGATAAAACTTACAAAAACCAGAATTAAATTTAGTACGATGTGTAAAGTTAGTTTACCCTTTCAATCAATCCTGTATTTGATGTCAACAGAATTGTGAAGAGGCTGTAGAACCTGGAGAGCACAGGTGTCAATGTTATACACGTGGCACATTGTAAGCTACACGTGGAAGCCATGCATGCCGTAGCCTGCAGTAGTTCTTTACTCTTTCGCGTTCGACCTTATCTTTCAAATTCAAAACCAACCGTTAGACCGGGTGTAGTAGCTACCTGGTCTCTAACTCGGTCATCATGTTGGTCGACCATCATTTGAGACTAGTCTTTCCATTCCATCACCATGTTGGTCGGTTGATTATGCGACCGTTTTGTTTGTGTTTGTGGGTGTTTATTTAATAGATTCTTTTAAGTATGTTTTTTGTTATGTCTTTGGTTTTATTGTTACACTGGCTTATAAACCCGTGTAACCCCGGATATAGTTTAAAGATTTTTTTTTACTAAGTTATGTGTGTAAATAAGTAAGAAAAAAAACAAACGTAAACATGTTCCATTCATATATGAAAGAAATAATAAGACAAAACGTGAATTATTCCTCACACAATTAAATTTTTAAGAATTTAAATAATAAACGTAAATACAATTTGATATCCAAGTTTGATGGGTTTGAATAGCAATAGTCGTGACCGTTAATCAATCGAGCAGTGAGTGTCCATTCCTCAATCGATTCATATTTGCTGAAAGAAAACATAATTAAAGTTAAAGGATCAGGTAAAGTTACCACAAAATCTTCAGGTTAAATCTATCTAACTACCTACCAAAGCAATTCCTAATTATAAACCATAAAATCCAATAGAACTTTTGTTACTGACATGTCCAAAAAGCTATCATTCTATTTAATAAAATATATCAATTTTGCTAAAAACAACTAAGTGTCCAAGTCTAACATTGTATATTTTGCAACTCTATATGTTGATATGAACAAAAATAGTTCAATTAACCTAAATGAACAAAAAAAGGTAATCTTTTTTGGCAAAAGTTATAAGAAAACAGTGTATATACCTTCAAGAATGAGCTTTGACTTTTTAATCTTGGATGGATTTGAGAGCTCAGAGTCCAAGATTGACTTCATATTTACCACCATAAGTTACTTAATAATTACACTCATAATTTGACTTAAACTTAGGACAAATGTATTAAAAATAGAGTATGGAGTGACTTTCAACCCGTTCTATTTATAAATATAAAAAAATCTGATACAGGGACAAGTATTCGATAGAAGTGTGAAGAAATAAATTACTGAGTTTTAGTAAACAAAGCAAGGAAGTTGATTTAGTATGGTCTACTATCACTACCACTTTTTTCCTTTGTAAGTGCAAATATAAAGTTAGCCAGGTTACTCCCCAAGAAGTTCTTAAGAGGGACCAATTTTGAGACGAACCCGATGCACCATCAAGAACATCATCAACACCAACAGCAATAGGGGTGTTCAAAAAAACCGTGAAACCGACGAAGCGAGCCGAACCGTTCAATCCGAAACCGAAAAAAACCGAAACCGAAAAAACCTACTTATAATGGTTCGATTTTGGTTTTTACTTGTAGATATCCGCGGTTAACCGAACCGAACCGTGCATATTATACGTGATTATTTTCTAACTAATATTCAAATAGTTGTACAAGTATTAACCGATTATTGCAATATTTTATTGTATAACGAATTTTTCGCTCGTAAAGTAAACATTTGTAAAAATCTATGTGTGAAAATTGATTAATGTGATAGTAATCTATAACGTCGAGTAATATTTTTTTGTTAATACGTTATATATGAATATTTGAATGCAATTATTGTAACGAAATACTTAAGTTTTATATGACTTTTAAATTCAACGTCATTTAATTTTACTAGAAATACATTTTATGTTCTAGACTATGTTATTTTTTATACGGTTAAACTCTATTAAACGTCAAAAACGGTTAACCGTGACCCGAACCGCGGGTAACCGCTCACTTCGGGTACCCGCATGTCCGGTTACCCGCCTAGTACGGTTCGGCGACGGATAGTAAAATTAATTACCCGCCCCGCGACGGATAGTTTAAATCTTCCAACTAACCGAACCGAACCGCCCCGTGAACACCCCTAAACAGCAATCGCAACGGCGGCTCATGGGTTCTATGAATAATCGCAACTAATCCACATCAGCAGCAGTTGATGAGTTTGAATCACAACCAGATGCATAAACCTATGCGTGTTCAATAAACAACCCAGCAATAAATCATATGATGGGTCCTGTACACAATCCAATGAGGCAACAACAAAGCAAAAGTTAGGGGAACTCTGTCTTCAGTGAATCAGATGACAATGTGATCATGCGGTAAGTTATGGGTACCCATCTCCCTCGTGGCACTGATGATGTCAAACCACTTCTCCATATTGTTGAAGATATCCTCTGACACGCAACGATCAATGCTGATCCCATTTCATCAGTAATACTCTTTGATATTAACATGACTACTCTATCTATATATCTTATGTTGAACTATATAGCGCATAAGGAACTGGTAATTATTAATCATACCTCTAGCCAAAATTCATACCTCAGTCCCTTATCAATGTACTTGGGTTGGACTATTCACATCTGAAAAAATATTTGATGCCGTAAAGTTTAGGACCAGGTACTTAGTGTCAGCAACTTTCCAAAGCAAAACAACACCGTAAGGTATTCATGATACATTCATATGTATTGTAACATTCAAAGAGTAATATGTGAACACGAAAATGGCTTTTTACCTTAAGAGTACCTAAATCACATATTTTAAGCCAAGTAGCAGGGCCGCCATGAGGAATAATAAAGGGTAGTTTGTTATTGAATTAGCATACATCTTAAAATTCTCTCAACCCATTAGGTATAAACATTATCGAAATAGAGCCATTCATAAGTAACTTAGTCAAAATTGCACATTACACTGCAGATGAATGTTTAGTTTCAAAGAAAGACTTCACCAACTTACTACATCTTAGTACGGGTCAAAACGGGAGGATTTTTTTTGTCAAAAGAATCTTAGTTTTTTTCTTATTTAGTACGCCAAAAGGATTACATAAAACAACTAAATATACATCACTGACCAATGAACCATCAAGATTAGTAAGCCATAAACTATCAGCAACTTTAGGACCTAACAGTGATCCATAAACCACAAAATCTGTTGACAAAAAGAAATTAAGGATTTAGAAAGTTGTAGGTCATTACCTCCTTGTTTGTTTGTGTCACGAGGAGCAGCGACAACCTCTCATTATCACCATTGTTACAACTGTTACAATTGCAACCACAATATACCCCAGAAGCGAAGCATTCACAATATCTGACCAACAATATGAAATGTCTATATGCTATAAGCCGATAACCTTTTATAACTAAAAATACAAATTACTATCTCATAATTCAAACAAATTATTTCTTTGAAAAATTCAACTAACAAATCCAGTTACACAATACCCAAAACATAGAAACGGAGTGTTTAGGTATTAAAAGCATGATAGTAAAAAATTATTATTAGAACGCAATGCCAAACACCATTTTAACCCTCAAATCACAATAATCACTTTACAAACCCCCACCCAAACACCCTTTATTACATGTAGTGAAGTTTAGCATACTCATAATTAACTAACAATATTCATTAAATAGTTTAGACTTCAAAATTATAAACTTCGCACACATTATCAAAATCAACAATTTTAGATGTTTTCAAGATGACCTCGTCCGCACTCGAAATAATTTTTTAGCAACTAAGGATGTTTAAAGCAAATTTCTAACAGAATTTTCCACGACCTTAACTTTTAAACTACAACACAATAATGTTTTATGTAATGAAAATAAAGAGAAAACGATACTTACAATTTCAAGCATTGTGAGTGTTTACAATTTCACTCCTTTTGCTTCTTTGGAGTACCTTCTTTCCTTCGACTGTTGGTCTTGGTGGGGCCTTTGGGGACCCAGGTTGCCTGAAATGATGAAAATGTTGAAATCATTAACTATTTTCAAAACTTGAAAAAAATGTTGCTAAATTGTTTTTATTTATCTGCATAAACTTATACCCAGCCTACCGCACGTCCCACCCACCCTACCTATTGCCATATATACCTCAAAATTTCATAAACCTCTCTCGCACAACACTAACAGATAGCACACCACTATTTTTATTGATAGCTGGACCTTTTGTATTTACATTGTATATTCTGCACGAAAAAGCTATTAAGCTCCTCATATAAACTTATCTAAACACGCCATAAAGCTAATGTATGACACAAGATATAGTGGAACACCGAACACATACAAAAACTAAAAACACCAAACTGATATATAGATGAATAAGTAGTTCAATAGGCAAAAACCAAATTGATAAAAAGACTATTTCTTAGCAAACCCCTCTGGTTACCCATAACAACGCAAAATCCAATTTTCATTCAAATAACTATATACTTATGGTAAATCACTAACTCCAACTTCATTTAAAAACCAAAAGTTTTGTATCTTAAATATGTGTATGTAAAACTTCATGTGCTATAAAAGTATGTAATCCAAAACACTTGGTCATTGAGAATAGAAATGGCAACGAACCTTAGAAGACGTGGAAAGAACGACGCGCCATAACTAAGGAGAGTATTGACCTCTTCAATAGCAACCTTTTTCCTACAACCACAAAAAAACATATATGGAAGAAACACATAAAACTTATGTGCTTCAAATAATGAAGATAAACACTGTTACACAGACAACGTGGTCTAATCTATTTTAAATATTGAACACAACCAAAATTTCAAAACACACATAAATAACATAATGTCACACGGGCACTTGATGATCTTTAATTATGTGAAACACATCGATAGGAGCACCACCGGATGAAGCACTCTGTTAAAATAGAATCAAATAAAGCTAATATCAAATAACAAAGATAAAACACACAATCATAGCCAAATTTGATTAAATTAGAACTACAACAAAATCAACATACTACAGCAGTCTATGGAACAACAACAATAACCGTCTATGTAAGTATGTCCAAATTTAACCTAGTCAGCTCCACAACCATAACTTGATACCATATTATGTTAATTTGATACCATAATCAGGAAAGAAGTGTCTTGTAAGATTGATAGAGTCAACAAACTATAATTGAGATAAGTTCTCAAATAATTACCAAATCGCTATAAATATGCAATTCATTCTACCATAAGCATATTGATTGTAATTTCCTATAATAAATTTACATTAAAAAACCAAGAATCAATATTGTTAACATACCTCAGCTGCATTTAAAACTCTTCTGAACATTTACCATTCTTCTGAATATGATTTGGTTTACCTAAAAATTTACCAAATACAAAAACTAAATACTATTGATTTACCTGAAAATTTACCATACTTCTGGAAATGCTCAATCACAATCCGATGAACGCAATCCATGGAGACTGATACATAAAAGGCTTTGCCATTATCCAAACATAATAATTTAAATATAAGTTTTTAATTAAATGATTTTTTTGAATTATTAATATTATTAATACATAATTATTTAATTAAATGAATTTCTTGTCATTAATTTGTCAAACTAATGCTTTAACACTTGTACCAAACCACTTATATATGGTAATTTTTGGTAATGAATTTAATTGTGTCTTTTTTGTTGTGTGCAATAAAAAGTTGTAATAAAGCTTATTTATATAATGTTAGCGTCTACTAATTTATCCCATCAATAACTTTGTAAACAGAATTGACAATTCAATGGTAAGTTATAATCACATTTAATGACCACGATTATATTAGTCATGTAACTAATAAATACCTATAATAATGGAGGATAATTATGGAAGAGATTATATCTCTTATAATATCTCATAATTCTATTTGACTACGGTTTGAGTATATCCCCTATAAATAGAGGATCACAACTTCATGGAAAAAATAACACATAAAACATAAACACTTAGATTAGAAGCGAAGGGTTCTGGTTTTATCTCAAAGAGGTATTTGTGTAACCTATGCATAGGGTCGAATAATCTTCTTTGGAAAGTGATAATTTTTACTCCAAAACACAAACACATGTCCAAATGAAAAAACACAAGGTACTCTTACTAGTTTTTTCTTTAATTTCTTATTTATCACTAACATGAAGTTTGTGTTTTAATATATTGAATAATTTTTGTTATTTGTAGGTTAGTTCAAGAGACAATATTTAGGTTGAATGCTAACCGTTAAGTCGCTAACCGCCATTGAAACTCTTACCAAGATTGATTAAGGTTTTTGTATTACCGTAAAACACGTGTTTCTTTAATTTATTAGGCATTTAGCTCTTCGTTTATTTTTTCAGGTTTTCATGATTTGATATATTAGTTCGAATTACTTATATGGTTACCATTCTAAAATATTATGTCAGTCCCCCTTAACTTGAAATCCACGCTCCGCCCTAATTTATATACTAATACCTACGCTTCATATATCACCTGCACACCCGTCCTCTTTCCTTTGGTTTATATCCATGTTTATTCTCTCGGGACTAATGTATGCAATCGTCCCGACTGCAGAGTTACAAGGATCCATGATCTGTTCCAATATTCAGGACACCCCAAAATCAGCGATTTTCACTTGTTTCTTGGAGTTTATTAATAGGTTTGACGGTTTAATATCGCGGTGAACAATCTTACTTCTTTGCAGATACTAAAGACCTTAATATCTGACGTGTGAGATCAGCTAAAGAAGACTCATCACACAAATAAATACCTTCAAGTGACCCGCAATCCATGTACTCTAAAAGAACCTGAACACCTCGATAATACATGTCATGAAACTTGACAACGTTAAGATTGTCGACACGTAGGATTTGTATTTCTCGACATATTTGACATAAGACTTCCTCGTCGTGTGTCTTGTAGATGACTTTGGGACATGGAGGACCTTGTAGACCGTCCCACCACTCCCACTGCCAATTCTGTTAAGGCGATCAAGCTATGAAAAGTTAATATGTTGGTTTGACGGTGGAAGAGGAAGCGAGACGGCTATTTGTTGGCGCGGGGGTAAAG
>BQNB010192047.1:0-10753 GCA_026074375.1 Tanacetum coccineum
TGCTTAATTAACATTTAATTTTAGATGTATTCTTCTTATTTTATCATATTACATTTGTTTTGATTCTAGGTTGTTTTTTAATTATTTATGGCAAGGATTGCATGTCGTTGTCATAATTTTCAATAAAAACAATAAATAAACCAATTTTATGTAGCCCTAGCATGTTTTAAATCGTATGTAATACATAAATACTAAACAAGTTGACTCGTGATGCCACTGTTGGAATCTAACAATCAAGTTAACCATTAACTCTTACGAGTACGCAGCGGATAGATCTAGTCTAGTATAACAATTAACATACATGTAACACACAATAAGGGACATAAAAAGAGTAAATAGGAACATACCCTTGAAGACACCAGCAAGTAATTAAAACGAGAACAAGAAACTAGTGACTAAGTGGTCACCTCTACGAGTGCTCACACAAACACGTAAACAAGCACGCCCGGATGCTAGTCCTACCTCACGTGTATGCCAATACAACCTTTGTCTGCTATACCTTCTGAAAATCAATCACCAAAAACCACCCTTGCTTCTGGACCGAAATACAGAATGAAAGAATTAGGGTTTAGTCTAATTCGGTTGTAACCGAAATAGGACAGATCCAACCAAAATACACCAAAACTCAAACCCTAATCGAATCTAATGGTTGTCACTCCTTGAAAACCTGTAAACCAACGAACACCACCTTCTGGAACAGCCTTGGGATCAAATCACAATTCGATTAACCCTAATATGATCAAACGAATTAGAAGGATTAACGAATTAAAACAGTGGGTGAAGAAGTGAACCGAAAATCAGATTATGAACCCTAAAAGGGTTTGCTTGCGTCTGATCTAAATAGAGAAGGAAGGAGAGGAAGTTTTGTGTTTTCTTGGATCTGTATTACCTCCAAAAGTGCCAGGGAATGAGGCCTTTTATAGCCAACAAGTCCCTTCTTATGATAAGATTAAAACTCCTCAAGTTTGAGTCTTATCACAATACCCTCCTCCTTCTTATCTCCAAGAATGAACCTAGACACATTTCTAGATCCTTCTTTGGCCGGTTATTATGACAAGGGATCATAAGAATTTGTGTCTTAACATCTCATGTCCAATCGGTTTACTTAAGAAACAATTCGTGAAGTATGAACGTACTTTAAATGTTTTATCGTGTGTGCCTCCAATAGGCTCACACACTCCTAGTTGTAGTGCGCATCCAACTTCCATAATCCAACATGATTTAATGACACTCTTTTTGTGTCATTAGAAACTCTTTCACTAAAACTCTATGATCTTGTGGTGATCATAAATTTTTACGTTTTACGTAATATGTGTGTAATAGATATGCGTTTTGTTTTAACAAAATGTAACTTTTAGTCTTGCACTTGATACACAAATGAAATGTGATGTTTGTATGTTATGCTAATATTGGGTAAATAGAATGAGAATTGATAGAATTACATAATGTTTAAAAAAAACTTTCACAAAATAATGTGGCAAAACATTTAGATAACTCTCATTCTATTTACTCATAAATAGAATGATTAATGTATTATAGTGGTTTTTCTTGGTTTTATTTTGCATAAATATCGAATAGCATTTTTTTTTTTTTACGTGTGAAACTTTATGAATATATAGCTAGCACATGCTATATTTTTTTCGTGATGAAACACACTTTTGTTTTGTACATGTCACGTAGAAATCACCGCTTATTTTTATTATTTTATATAACTTGGAAGTTTTTGTATCATGTTTGTGTCCGAATAATCAGAAAACACACCCGGTACAAATCCAAAACAAGCCCTTCCGATTTATATCACGGTAATTCTTAATTCGTCAATGCTTGGTAACATATATAGAAAAATGTCATTTCTTACTACATTTAGTGTTTAAATACATTTATTCTGTGCTAGTGAAACATAACGAAATGTAAAAAGAAACGTTTGTTAACACATCATATTCTCATGATCTCCCTATTGGGATTCGGGGGGATTATATAAAAAAATTATGAAATTACTTATTACAAAATGTTCACATCGAATTAACACGAATTGTGATTTACATAAAAATATTTTAACCAATTATTATTCTATAAATAGTATTCTCAACTCGATATGCATCAACTTTGTTATAAATTTAAAATGCACACCGATTGTATGATGTTTATTTTTATAGAAGTAAAGAAACAACACAATTTAAACACATTTAACATAAAGTTAAAGAAAAATTAACGCAAATTGCATGACTCATACAAACTATTCATAAATAAAAATGCAAACTTCTGTGGGATAATTTTTTCTCAACGTTTTTTATATGTAGCCATGCAAACGTACCTGTTACACATAACCACCATTAACCCTAATAACCTGACCGTTAATCCAGTCACCAGCATCACCCGCCAAAAACCCAACCACCGGAGCAATATCATCCGTTGTCCCGAGCCTACTAGACGGATTTAAATCAATAACCTTTTGAATCATTTCCTCAGTTTTCCCTGTAAAAAACATTTCAGTCGCTATAGGACCTGGGGCCACACAGTTCGCTGTGATCCCAGTTCCTTTTAATTCCTTAGCCATAATCTTCACTATCACCTCAACAGCGGCTTTGGAAGCAGTGTATGTCCCATACCCTGGTTTCAAAGCCGCTACTTGAGATGATGTAACACAAAATATAAATCCTTCCCTCCAACCACCTTTTTTTTTTTAATCTATTTGCTCCTTCTTTGCAACACAAAAATGTCCCTCTTGTGTTTATGGACATGATCTTGTCGAATGTTTCTAAGGAAGTTGTTGATATTGTGGAGAATGTAGGGTCCGCTACTCCTGCACAGTTTACTAAGATGTGAGGTGGTGAGTTGAAGGTTGTTTTTGCGAATTCGAATAAGGATTTTACTTGGTGGGTCTGATATGTCGGTTTTGAAGGCGAAGGCTTGAGTTTCGGAGAGAGTTAAAGGGAGTGTGGAGGTGGTGAGGTCTGCAATTATGAGTTTGGCTCCGAGGGAAGCGAGATGGAGGGCGATTGCTTGGCCAATGCCACCAAAGCCGCCCGTGACGATTGCTATGCGGTCGTGGAGTTGCCGCTGTTGGGTAGTTAGTGATAGTGAAATGGTGGTTGGTTCAGCCATGAGGAATATGTGTATTGAGAGAACGAGTTTGTATATATGGACTAAAGCAAGTAAGAACTTATATGTAGACTTAGATAGTTAGATAAGATATATAGGAGTAATACATTACGGAGTAACTTGTAATTATAGCTTTTAGGTTTATAATTAAGTATGTCATATGTGACATAATCTTATGTTAAGTATCACAATGATTTGTGCAATGGTTAGGTTTGACAAAACTGGTTAAGTCTACAAATAACTTGAATTGGCTTTTGATTTTTGACATATATGTCTCGTAAGGTCAAAGCTCCTATAAGTTTGTTCCTAAAACATACCAATTTTACAATGGTAGTTCCAGTTTTGTATATTTATGTATTGAAACCCATAAATAGATATCTTCTCAAATAGATAATGATTATGCACACTATCTTATCAACCACATGCGAGATGTTCACATGCCAAAAACCCAACCCATAATATAAGGTGTATATTTATAGACTGGACCATAATCAGATGCTTGTAATATCAACCACAAGCGAGATCAATCGGGTGTTTGGGATTGCTTATTGAAAATAGCTTTGCGTATTTGATAACGATAATCAAAATAATCAGTTTAGGTTCAAAATGCGCTTTTAAAATGTGGTGTTTGGATTTGATTATACTGTTTGATATCGCAATAATCAGATAATCAGTTTTTTTAATGTTTGACAAATCAAATTATTTATAACTTTACATGTAAAATGACCAAAATAGACACTTATATTTGATTTAGTTTTATAAGTTTAGCATGTAAGATTTTGTAAAACATACCGATGAATTAACATTAACTTGAAAAAAAAATACTACGCAAGTAAGTTATAGGGAGAATTGCATATATACCGACTAAAACTTGAATATTTGCATATATACCTAAAACACAAGTTTTTAATGCATGATGTACAAATGCCAAGTTAAGCATGTTTTGCAGTTATATATGCAAAACAAAATATGCAAGTTTGTAGGGATATATCAATTGCCCTCTCTTCGTAATTGTAGCCAAAGATTATACATGTTTTAACACTGTACGTCTTGGGACGAATGATTAAAATTATAAGGAGAATTGCATATATACCTACTAAAACTTGAATATTTGCATATATACCTAAAACACAAGTTTTTAATGCATGATATACAATGCAACTTAAGCATGTTTTAAGTATATATGCAACTATGCAAGTTTTAGTAAGAATATATGCAATTGGCTCGTAATTTTATGTCAAATGTGTTTAAACAAGAATCACGTGTACACGTTTCGTGATGGGTTGCATTACGTGTACACGTTTCGTGATGGGTTGCATTTTTGAAAAATCTCTTCGTAATTGTTGGACAAAGTTTATACATGTTTAACAATGCAGGTTGGGATGGATGATTAAAATTATATATCTTAAGATAAAGTTAAGACCAACTCCTTTTTTGTCTGTTTTTTTATCTGAAAATAAAATTTGTGTTCGAGTTTTTTTTTTTTGAACGGCTAACTTTATTAAAAACCACTCGCAAGGAGCTAGAAAGAATATTAAATAGAAATCAAAATGAGGGTGTCTGTAAGCCAATAACCCAATTCAAAGTTCAATTACCTCTATGCTAAACACTCCAATTTAATCGACCGTTATGACAATCTCATCGAAAATAACATCTTTACTGAGGATTAGAATCCGCAAAAAGGATGGTGATTCCTGAAATTCCATATAAAAAACTCCACTAAGAGCGTAAAAACACTTCTAACACGTCTTTAGACTTAGCTCCAAGGCGTAATCTGTAATGAACCAACACTTGCCATCTGTTACGAATTAAAAGAGTGAAATCCAAAGTTCCCACCAACGACATACTGACCTTGTCACATCTCTCGCCAAGCAGCAACGAAAAAATAAATGAGAAGAATCTTCTGGTTCTCCATCACAAATTGGGCAAGATAAGGAATCGATCAAGATGTGGTTAAAACTTATATAGTTATAAGGAGACAAAGTTTTACATAGTAAAAGAAAAAAGTAAAGTAACTCGTAATATTGTTTTTTCACGGGTTATGGGTTTTAATACCGTCTTTCACGGTGTACGAGGGAGGTTGAGACGTAGACAACTATATCCGTACCAAAGGTAGAGAGGATTCTCACAGTTCTATCAAAGGTTCTACCAAAAATAGTAAAAGACCTCCGGCTTTGCAAAGTTTTACATAGTACTTGCAAAATATATTTATAAGGGGACAAAAGTATAAAATAATTATGACAAAATATATTTTCTATGATAATGTACGCATAACATGTACATGTATTGTCAACGTGTTGAGTTCTGGACATATACTCAAATTTGCATAGACCAATGAACTACTCTTAGCCACTCTATTTTTTTATCAAAATAATAAAAATTCACTCGTCCATATTTTTTTAAATATAAATTATTCTTGTAGTAAACGTAAATCGTCATAATCGACAAAAAAATACACCATCGCGACGAGTATTTTTTTATCTTTCAGTAGACATCCACTTCGATATATTTTCGAAGAACTTTATCGAAGTACTTTTTTTTCGAATTTTTTTTTCAGACACGTCTGAAAAAGTCACATGTGATTTATATCACAATCACATGTGATTTCATAAAATCACATGTGATTTTCACAAAATCACATGACAAATCACATGTAATTTTTTTCAGACGTAACTAAACAAAAATTTGAAAAAAAATTCGTCGAAAGTATATAGAAGTGTCCTTCTATAGAAAGATGATTTAATTCTCGTCGCAATGGTATGTTTTGTTTTGCGTAACGATTAACGGTTTGTGAGATATTTAATTTTTAAAAAAGAGATGGAAAGTGGGTTTTTTTTATGGAAAAATGAGTGGCTAGGATTGGTTCATTAGGTTGGTCTATGCTAAAATTTGGGTCTATGTTGAACTTTTGCCATTAGCAAACGATATTAAGTCCGTGGAACTTTTCAACATGTAAGTTTTTAAGCTTTTACATGTTTATAAATAACTTTTCTTTTTTATAGTTTACTACGCTTAAGTGCTTAACAAAAACATGTATGATCATCAGCTTGCGACAGAAAAGAGAAAACTTCTATAAATACTTTACAACTATACATCTTCGAAGTAAAATACTCATTTATTTGTGTGTTCTTTAATTCTTCAAGTTTCACAATCTATCGACCACTACAAACACAACATTTACAAATCAAACACTCCGAATAACTAACCAAAAAATTAAATTCAACTTGTTGACCCTTGCAATCTAAAAAACAATATTCATTAAGAACATATTAAAGAAGAAATATATATTTTAACAACAAATTAAAAAAAATACCCCTAGAATACGTGGAAAGTAACAATCATCATCTTCAAGTCTTCACTCATCTATAAAGATCATTTTTTTATCATAGATCCAAAGACTACATTCAAACATTTCATTTTTTCATCAAATTAAATAAAACTCATTTTCCATTTAAAAAAAAATATCTCACAAACCGTTAATCGTTACGTAAAATGAAATATACCATTGCAACGAGAATTAAATCATTTTTCTATAGAGGGGCACTTTGATATACTTTCGACGAACCTTTTTTTTCAATGTTTCATTCTAAAACCAAGCACATTGAGATAAGGCACCATTTCATCAAAGATTCTTATGAGAAGAAGTTGATTCAAGTGATCAAGATTCACAAGACCAACAATGTTACAAATCTTCTCACAAAGGCTTTTGATGTTAGCAGGTTTAACTTTTTGATTGCTAGCATTTGATTACTTAATCTCTGAAGTGTTGTTTGATGGGAGGTTTATTTGTTTAGATAACAGTTTTTAACTTTTATTCATGGGTTATGCATAAATATTGATCCTCATGAATTGACATTGTCTATCTAGTAATTTTAGTGGGCTTGTGATGTAATAGGAGGATGTTGTTTGTATAGTTATTGAAGAAAAAGTTACTACTTAGTCTAATTTTGGTGTTGCTTTGTATATGTGTATTGGCATAGCTGATAATACACATAGAAGCTTTGTTTGAGGGAAGGCTATATGGAACTATGTGTATAAGTGCAGCGGATTCAGCGGATTATACATTGGCATGGCTTACGGTATAGAGTGCATGAGCTGCCAAGTGATGAAAAAATGGTTAATTCTGGTAATGATTCTTAGTAGGCTAAGCTTAAAAGTTATATTGTCAACTTATTATGAGCAATATGCAAGATGTTTTGGATGTGTTTCTGGTGTTTGGAAATAAACATTTTGTAGGTTTAGTGCTTAAGGTTATTTGATTAATAACGGATATGGCTGATATGTGTGAATGCTGGTTGACTTTGTTAAACTGCTATTGTTTCACATGTTGGGTTTTCACCAACATAACAAATGGTCAACAATTCACCATGTCTAACAGAACAAGAAAGAATTGGCTATTCCAGGGCAAACGGCGACTGGTAAAGAATTCTCAAATCGGTTGATGGCTGGTAGTTTGCCAAAAAATATAAGTGCGAAAGTTAGTACTGCTAGTACAAACTTAGTACTGCTAGCCTAACTTAGTGCTGCTAAAGTTACCGTTACTAAATACTATTCAGGGGTAATTTTTGACAAATTAACGGCTACTTTCCTCTTAAGTTTTCTTTAGTGCCTATTAAGCTGTCTATTATCAAACAAATTCTTTCACAAATACCAATTGAGGTCTAATTCATCAAACCCTAATCGATTTTCACACCGACAAATTCAATTATTCATGGCTGATCTTGCTTTTGTAAACCAACACAACTGGTACGCGTATTTAGAAAAGAAGTGTGAGAATGCTGAATTTTATATGGTTAAGATACACACTGATAATAATGTAGCTGAGTAGATTTAATTTTCTAGTGGCAAGAATTTGTATGCTTAAACTGTAGTTGCATAGTCTTAGGGGAGGTTAATGGTGTATAAGTGCAGCGGATTATACAAGTGCTATTTGGATTAAATTTGGAAGGTAAACATGATGATCAGTTACTTAATACTATTGGGCTTAGCTTTCTTTATTTGAAGAAACTTTGTACTGTTGGTACAAAAAATTTATACTGCTAGGCTTGGTTAAGTAATGCTTAGTTGTCATGAGTAGATTAGTGCTTGACATGGTTTAGAGATGCTTTTTAGACGAATTTGAAGCTTAATCTGATATCTCAAGGATTAGTACTGCTAGGTTAAGCAAAGCAGTATGGTTGGATTTGGTGAGATCATAAACAACTAGAAGTCTTGAGTGGAATGGGTTACAACTTGTATGATGGTTTGGTTAACAGTTCTTAACTTTTATTCATGGGCTATGTATAGATATAGATCCTCATGAATTCTTACATGTCTATCTAGTTATTTCTAGTGTGCTTGTGATGAATAAAGGCATGTTATTGCATAGTTATTGGAGAACAAGTTCATAATGTTAGACTAATATTAATACTGCCAGGCTAATATTAGTACTGCTTGTTACCGTTAATACTGTTGGTGCAAAACCAAGCACCTGAGGGTGAAGGTTTAGCAACACCTCCTGAACCCCAACCCACACCCTCTACTTCACAACCAAATGTTTCTGAACCTCTAATAGAACCACTTCAAACTGAAACACCTCTATCAGTTTTTTATGAACCTCAAACTGAAGCTCATATTGAGCAAATACTCCTATATCCATCTACATATCAAAGAAAAAGAAAGACTCAAAAACATAGGAGAACCAAAAAGGACACTAAGTTACCTCACACTAGTGTACCTCAAGACCTTGGAGCAGATGAGGCTGGGTGATAATGTGGAAAGGGCTATCACTACTGTTGCTAGCTTAGATGCAGTACAAGACAGTGATAACATAATTAGAACCCAGACCATGGCAATGCCTAATGTTGACATTCCTCAGGGTATGGATACAGGTGGCAGTCACAGGCGCCAAGACACCATGAGGGGTGCTCCTGCTCAGACTAGGTCTGAGAGAGTTCTTGAAAAGCCCAATGAACCACCTCTCTCATAAGGTCACACATCTGGAAGTGGGGAGGGCAGGATGGAACATCAATTTGAAGTGATGGCTAATGTACTAATCATACCCCATGATTCACCACTCACAAGAGGTTACATACCTAGAAGTGATGAGGGTAGACTGAAACTACAGGAATTGATGACTATGTGTATAAGATTGTCAAAACAGGTGCTTAACTTGGAGAAAGACAAGGTTGCTCAAGTTGTGGAGATCCTCAGACTAAAGAAAATAGTCAAGAGATTAGAAAGACAAAGGAATTCAAGCACCTTACAACCAAAAAGGAGGAAATACAGACAGGTTAAGTCTTCAGATGATGATGAAGAGGATGCATCCAAACAGGGGAGGAGCAGTGACAAGACAAAGCCAATGTTATGGATGGTACACCTATGGAGATTAATATGCTAGTAGAGAAAAAGTACCCACTGATCAAGGAATTATTAGAGAAGATGCTGAACTTGCAGTTAGAAGCTGAAGAAGAAAGTACTATGGCATTTGAGCTGATCAAGTTCATCAAATCAATGCTTGAAGAGTAGTAAAATGTTTGGATACATCCTCCTAATGACCAAGATGATTAAACTGAAGAAACTTGATGATTGACAAGTAAATATCAAGTTTAGGGGAGGATTGTTGGGAATTTTGAGTTACTACTACCAGTACTACTTTACTACTGCTGGTTCAAGATTGATACTGCTCTGAAGATTGAAGAATATAACTAAGTCATTAGTACTGCTAGTTGTAATAGTTAGTACTGTTAGTTATAGTTAGTACTGCAGTTTCAAAATGACCAGTATAGTTAGAACTGTTAGTTAATAGTTAGTACTGTTAGTATTATATAGTTAGCACCGCTTATGTGATATGCATGAGATATATTAGGAATAGATATGCGTGATCACTTAACGCATTTTGTAAGCCCATTAGGGTTTTTCTTAGTGTATAAAAGGAACCCTATGGCATAGTTAGATATATCAATCTTCATAGAAAACACATATCTTATAGTTAGTTATTCTGTAACCTTGGCAGAATATTTGCAATCAATATATTCAAGTTTAGTATTCATTGTTCTTCTTAGTATTGCAAGTTAGGTTCTGCATAACTTGTAGTATTTACAATCATAGTTTCTCTTATAGTTAGTTTAGATTTATCCAGGTTAACTAAGCTTTAACAAGCTAAGAAGATCTGTTTATTTGGGACTTCATACTTTCAAAGTTTACATTTTCATTTCAAGCACCACAATTTGAGATCGATATCTCATTCACACTACAATTGGCGAAAATATGGTTTTCAAATAGAAGTTTCCAACAATCCCTACATGAATAGAGATCGATTTAAAAACATCTAAATTTTGATTGAAAATCTCAACAGTTGTCCTGCGTAAGATAGGTAGGTGTCACCTTTTAAACCTTCTCTTTTGGAATATACTTAGCCTACTAGCTTCTAGTATAACATGATGTCTTTGAACTAATCTGTTATTTATATAGATGACAATATATGATCACACAGATTCTCCCTGACATGGTCAAATCCTCATAGTCATATTCGTTATAGTCGTGAACACGAGTATAGCTAAGAATAATTATGCCCCTTGATGTGTCGTTGTTTAGGTGTTATTTATGTATCAAGTTTTACTATTTATTTTATGCCGACTATACCTAAAAACAACACTTTAACGGGCAGTGT
>BQNB010192048.1:0-11647 GCA_026074375.1 Tanacetum coccineum
TGTAAGTCTAGATGTAAAGCCTCGTTTGCTTGGAACGATTGGCTCAAAAATCCTTATCTTATTTCTTTGTAATCTAGCTCCTTGCTAGTTTTCCTTGAATAAAATTGCCGTTCAAAAAAAAGGAGGTCATTTGTTATCATTTATCTCCATCCCTTCTCTTTTTCTCTTCTCTTTAGTCGATCCAAGGAAGCCCCGCGAAAGGGAATATGAAGTTCGATTTCTAGTATTCGGTATTCGTTAGTTCGGGAACTAGCATTCAGGTGATACCGGTTAACGTTTATTGTGGATACACGTAAAGGTTACTTACGTTAGTAACTTGATGGTTGGTTTCGTACTGTGTAATACACGTGCGTATTTTGAAGAAGCTCCAGTTCTTCTATAGCTAGATTGCTATACGGTACAGTTTTCCGTTTTTGTATTTATGTTAATTATATTAGTTATATGTGCTTATTTTCCGTTGCGTAGCTCGTATATTATTATGTGTAATAATATGTTATTAGATAACTAATTCCAACAGTGGCATCACAAGCCGCTCATATAGCTTTATAATTACATAAAAAACGGGTAAAATGCTTAAAAACGCATATTTGATATATTTTCTTTCTTTTATGTGTGACCCCTTTTGGGTTTTATTTTTGTGAAAATAAAAACTCTTAAGAGTCACTTAAAATCTGGAAATATAAATATGGTTTGTATTTTTACATAATTATACACACTTATTATGTTGCTTAGCTTATAATTCGCGTTTATTGACTTATTATTGCTTATTGCTTATTATAAATTGTTAACCATGTGTTTACGTGCATGTAAATCATGGTTCATTAAGTTTAATATGTCTATTATGCATTATTGATAATGTGTTATGCTTATTTGATGCTTAAAACCTTGATACGTCTTGAATTTGCATAAGTGATTGATTATTTTAATGTGTTGATTCCTTGACCTCCGTCCGCAAAAAACTGATTTTCTGACAACTCGTAAGGAGTTGGACCACGAAATTTCTTTTGGGAATTCACAACTCCAGTAGCTAAAACTTTCATGTTTAGTGTAAAAATCGAGGAAGACTTTTTCCTTGCCTGCTCGTGGTCCAAAGTCGAAAATTCTAATCAATCATCTTTTGTAGTTTTCTTGTTTACATCAAGTATAATGACTTTTTCAATCAAGAAATTAATGTATGTGTATCACGTGTTATAGGATGATTCCGACAACACGTTGGGGGTCTTATTTTGGTGTTTGATGCGTATATTGGTTGTGTTTTAACGTGCATTAAATGTCTACATGTTTTAGTATGATCAAATTGTTCGATTTGGTTTTGCTTATTATATAATGTGGCGTTATTGTTATATATGTGCAAAAATGATTTTCGAAAATTAATATGGACTAAAAGCACTATATCATTATGCTTATTGTATATATAATTATATATTGACTAGCTTCAAGGCCCGCCCATTGGGCGGCGAGCTTTAAGATTTTCTTCAAAGAAACATTTGCATTTTGATAGTTGTTCGATATTGTTTTTGGTTGTTCCAACTATTGCATATCATTTAGATAACTTGGTCTGATTTATGTTATCATTTACAACACATAGTTGTTTCAATGTTGTTTTTAGAATTAAGCGTTGGTTGATAGAATGTTGACAAATAAATGTAATTAGTAAGAGAGTTTATAAGATAATATTGTGAAATATTGATGTAACAAAACAACTTAGGGTCAACATACATTCTTTGACCAATTGGTGTAACTAAGGGTCAACATCTTTATCTGGTATTTCAGCAGATATACACCTGTCTATGTCAGCCGGTGTTCTTAATTTATCATTTATTTCCAACCATATGCATAAATGACAATGAGGCAATCCACGCTTCTGAAACTCTATGGTATATACTTCTGTTCAAAAGATATAAACGAAATTTAGAATTTTGAAATCTTGTAGCATATTCTAATCTTGTAAATAATATAGATGATATGTATTTGAAGAAAGTAATATATATTGTAGGTTACCTGCTCGGACATGACTAAAAATACTTTTCTCCTTAATATCCTTTATCAATTGATCAAGCTTCATTTTAAAAACTCTCGTTGTAACGTCGGGTCGGTCTTCTGATTTAGATCATAGAACATGCCACATTCAAAAGCACATGATAGCCCTATTTGGAAAAATGTTACTCATTTAGCATGGAACTTTAGCTATCATTCATGATATAAAGTTGGAAGCAGGTTACTTGATGATAGTAGTTGAAATCTGAATATGCTACATAAATAAAAACATCAATACAAAACCCATGTATTAAGCAATTCCCACCTGTGTGGGTCATATTATAAGTAAAGTTACTTAATTTTCAATATATTATTTGGAATAGGCAAAATATATTTATGTTTAGGAGGGCATTTAAAACATGTGACTAACTTTGAATATGATTGTTACGATGTAAAGAGTATACCCATACCAACATTTGGCTCCTCCCGCCATAGTAGTGATATGGTCATGCTCGAGAACCCCTGAACACACTTTCACCACCAGACGGGCTATGTGTCATCTTTCATATCAAAAAGATAAGTTATCAGAAATATCAACAAAACAAATCATAGTCAACATAAAAGATACATGATCACAGCAATTAGCAACTAACCAAGTGTTACTAAATGGAGTGTTGACTGAAAAAAAAATATTTAGAACATAATTAGCATTTATATGCTTACTATTGTTCGAATGTTTTAATATCAATAACAAAATGATACCTACCAAGTAAGCATCATATTTAATCTTCACGGAGTACAATTTCAAAAAATTAACCATCATAGCTTCTATAGATTCTCTTGTCTTTGCCTAAAATAGAACATGAAATAGTTAAGTGGATGCTTCTAGAATACTAAGAGCAAAATGAGTAATCATAATTCAAATCTTAAACCAACTATAATTAGAACCAAAAGTGAAAGAATATAGGAGATTTGTAGTTCCATTTTTTTCTAGATTAGTTCTACTTGATTAGGCAAATAAACATTTTATTGTGTCATACATCCTGAGGTCCAGGTTCACATACAGTAAAAGGGGTTTGGGGTCGATTCTACAAAAGTTGTATAAGTTAATAATTACTCAAAAAACGTATGTTGTACATGTGTACCAATTCTACCAGTGTCTCCCAACTTAGCCCAAAGGTAGTTTCAAAATCATTTGACTATGACAGGTTGTCCTAAACTGGTATGTTTCTCTAAAACATGGTCCGGTTCCTTTTCATGAATGAACTCTAAGATTAAGAAAAATCATGTTTCACGGGTGGTTTTATAAATCATTACTTGTCAACTGCTCATTATAATCACTTCTTAAATGGCCAACATGATCAAAAGGTAGTCATAATAATTCAATTTTCATTTTGTGGGTCTGACCTTCGTAATGTAACCGGAGCCCAGGTTGGAATCAGGGAGTGTTTGTTTTGCGCTTTGAAAATGATTATGAGGATTAGATATTAAATTTACGAGTGACTGCAACAAATGATCCAACCTATTTGATTATTATCTATGCATTTTATATGTACTTCTTTAAATAATTAGAAATTCTCTAATGACTATTTATCATCTGATTCTACTCATTCGATATCACATCGTTTGTTTCAAAATGCAATGCCAAACACGCCTTATCATAAAAATATAAAAAGTTGATATTTTTGTAAGAGACTAACCTCATAAAGGGTGGTAGTTGGCTCCCGAAGATTAAAAAAAACTTGGAGCACAAACCCGATCTGGAAATTGTAATCTGATGATAGTTTTTTCTTGTCTTTTTTTGCAGCCTTGGCTTGTTTTTCCTTGAATGATTTTGTAACTAACAGTTGCGACCCATGAAGCTTTTTTCTCCCCATTTAAGCTTCTCTTTTAATTTCATCAATGGAGAGGTTGCAGAAAGAATATGGAAGTTCAATGTTGCAGCTACACTTTCCAACACAAAAAAGAACGTTATAATCTGGCATCCAAGATCAATATTATCTAAGTCATTTTTTTCAAACCAAAAGGTATTTAATATATAAATAAAACATCATGACATTTAATAGCGACAATGCATTTACACAATTTTTGACCCATATACCCTTTAATGCATCCAGCCTAATGAATCATTTTGTTCAAATAATTACACAACCACTGAATTGAAACAATTCCCTTGTCATGCTATTTGACACTAAATATTTATACACAAATAAATTTTGGAAAATACTATATTGTTCAACCCAACCGATATTATTCCCACCCATACCAAAAAATGCAGGTTTTGCCCAGCCAACCCATTATCTAACCTCTACTAACTACATATGCTTTATGCTATTTACTCTTAAGTGCAAATTTTTTTAAGTTTCACTCTTTTACGTGCATAAAGACACATTGTAAATGAAACTTTAAATGCAAGTCTCAAGCATCGAGTTAATTATTTAAACTTTTAGAGTTTTACTCTTAAGCGCTTTTTGTTATTTGATGTGTGCTAAAACACACATCCTTATAACCCCGGATAACACTATAAAACGGACTAAAAATGCTAAAACATGGATAATTATCTTGCAAATATGTTTATTTGGTATTTTTTTATGTCTTGCAGGTAAAATGATTGAAAACGGAGCAAAAACGGGAATTATCAGGCTCAATTTGATCAAGTTTAATTATTATTCAAAGCCAAGACGAAGTCATAAAATTTCCCGAGCATGCCATTGGAAAGAGCACGAAAATACGAGTCCAACTGTGCTTTCATCTTTTATTGGGCCGGCCCGATACCATTTATATGGGCGGCCCATACTTATTAGAAGCCCAAATAATCAAATTGTTAAAGAGTCAGCCCATGAGTCTACTCAACCCATAATTGGAATATGCGGCCCAAGTTTTTAAATAAGAAGCCCAATTAAATGTCTTATTCTTATTTATACATCTATGTAAACAAATTGCAAAGTGAGGAGATTGAATAAAGCCTCACGTGCCATTTAATTAAATCAAGGGCCAACAAGTGACTCTCCACTAGCTTTTCATGGCGAATAACAATCCAACACATGGCGAGCTTTATTTGATTCTATGAGTACTATTCGGTTATTTGAAAACAAGTGGGATAACTATAAAACGCGTTTTTAGATAATGAATGAGACGCGGCATTTTTCTAGTGGAGCATTTTCTTTTAAACTAGTCACCTAGTCCACGTGTGAGCAAGTAATTGGTGGATCGGGATGCAGGCGTGTTATTAGTACGAGGTGGAGAATTTGAGGCCAATGATTGGCTCATTGATGAGAGGCGGTTATACTTAATTTTCATTTTCACCCCCCACATTTGGCTATAAAATGAGCACGCTCCTCACACTTTGAGATTATTAGGTTTTTAGTTTTTAAAATTTTCTCTCAAGTTTTTAGCTTATTAGAATTTAGGTTAGCTTATTTTCAGTGTTAGCTTATTTGTAAAAGCTGTTTCAACAACTTATTTTGGAATATTGTAAGATCTTGTTTGTTGATTAATGAAGATGATGTTTATGTTTAAGTGCTTATCCTTTTTCTAGTTTCTTATCCTAGCTTATCGACACATAAGCTCTTCTTCTCTGAGCTTATTATCTAGCTTATTTCTCAGCTTCTTTTTTATTTAAGAGTTTAAATTGATTAAGCTTTTCATCAGCTTAAATGATTTACAACTTGAAATCCTAAATAAGCTTTTGATCTTAAGTTTGAATAATAAGCTAAGGAAAAGCTTATTCTCGGTTTACAAAAGCTCTTCACTAAGTTCTGAAAAGCTTCTTAATGGCTTCTTAGATTTCAGAATAGCTTATACGGTTTGAATAGTTGTTCGTTAATAGCTTAATTAGTTGAGAAGTTGCGAATAAGCTCATTAGTAGCTTATTTCGTTCTCTTTTTCTATTTCAGTACGATATTGTTATCATTTAGTGCTTATTCTCATGTAAATGAATGCTTATTTTGTGTAATAGTTTAGAAGTTGTTTAGCTTACTTGGATATCTCTTGGTTGGAATCAAATTGTGCTTTTTCTCCTTTACTCGCAAATGCTTAATTGTTTAGTCTAAATTTGTAGTGCTTATTTAGTCTAAAAAGTCAGTTTTGTTTGCTTATTTGTGATCTTCAAGCTTATCGATTAGTGGTTCGTGTTTAAGGTTTAAATCTTATTTTTAAAGTTTTAATAAAGTGCTTATTTGGAGATTGGAAATAAGTTGTTTGTGTGTCATATTGTTGTTAGGGCTCATTAAGATTCAAAAGTGCTTATTAGGTTAAGCTTTTCATTTTAGCTTAATGAAGAGTTGGCTTATTAAGATTTGCTTGTTATAGCTTAATACAATTTCAGTTTTCAAAAAGTTGGATAAATTTTGTTCTAATTTTCTCTTACGTTTTGAGCCTTGTTTTGTGGTTTCTGCTATTGGGCCGTGTGGTTGGTTTGTTGAATTAAGCTTGGGCCTCGTTTGGTTATTGGACTCATTGGAATTTGGGGCTGCGTTTGGGCTGTGTTCGGATTGGGTTTCTTTTAGGATTCAAGTGTCAGAAAAAACAGAAACTTGAATGGTAGAATTGAATGTGTATTACATTAACAGTTTGTGTTTATGTTTCGACTTTGGTACCGGTCAACTCATGAGGCGCGGAGCTTAAGGGTTTAATAAGCTAGATAGAATTTGACTATTTTCTTTAGCTTATTAAATCGGGTGGTTATCGTTTATTTGCGGCTCTTCAATTCGGTCCCATTTTCTATCCTTTTTTAATTCATTAGTGTAGCTTAGTATAAAATGTTTAGCTTTGCTCATTTGATCGTTATGCTTAGTGAGTAGTTTTATTAGTGCTTGTTAAGTGATATTGTGAATTGGGAATTAAGTGTAGATTTGAAAAAGGTTTAGTTGATTAATAATTTTTTGGATTATTTAGATTTGTCATTTGGTTGTTTGAAGGGCAAAATCCTCAAAATAATCTAATGACACATCTAGTAATTAGTATCTTTTTAAGAGATTTTTATCAAAATAAATCAACGTTGTGAGATAATTATCTTTTCTAAGGAAATTAATTCGTTAATAAACCTTAAATCACACTTAAAGAACTTTTCACGTCACTTAGCAAGCATTTTCATCTTATAAATCTTTTAGATCATTTTAGCATAATTCTCGTAGTTTAATTGACTAGTATAATTTTAGAATTAATATTAGTATAATTTTTAGTACTGAAAAATTTAGTTTTCTTAAAGTAGTTTAATTTCTAAAATCAAAATCTAAAAAGATAATCCAACATTTTACTTCAAAACATAAACGTGGTTTTCAATTCAAAACTCGTTTGGATTTCGATACTTAGAAGATTAATCATTGTTTGTCCTCAAGCAATTTTCACATCTAACGGGAATTACTTTATTATATTACTCGACACGTTTCGTATGTATCAGCTTTTGGCGCCGCTGCCGAGGAGATTTTGTTACGATCATCACGTTTTGTTTCACGGTTGATGCCTTGAAGATCCTTTCTCATGGAAAGTTATTTTTATATCTATTAAAAATATAAAACACAAAAAAAATAAAAACAATAAAATCCAAAAATATTTTCTATTTTCATTTTATTTTCTTTTATCCAAAAATATTTTCATTTTATTTTTTCTAATAAAAATCCAAAAATAATTTTTCTTTCTTTTTCTATATATTATCTTATCTTTCTATATAGTGCATGAGCACACGTTCTTCCGCTGGACGACTTTTATCTCCTATTGAAGATCCCGAACGATTATTAAGTCGAAGAAATCAAAGTGAACTGTCACTCCTTTTTAATCTAGAAGAAGAAGATATGGTCGGACAAGTTCCATCGCAGGGTCCGATACCCGACCTCCGTTCGATGGAGGAGTTACTTCAGGCACCAACCGATGGTGTAGGGGATATAATTATTGTACCTCCCATTCTTGCTAATCAATTCGAATTGAAGATCGGTTTACTTAATCTAGTAACCGCCATCGCTTTTCATAGTTTTGAAAACGATGATCCTCATTCTCATATTTGACGATTCACAAAAATAACACAAACAGATAGACTTAATAACGTTCTGGGTGACGTTGTTAAACTGTTGTTATTTCCATTTTCTCTTGAAGGAGCAGCCCGGACTTGGCTTGAAAAAGAACCTCCCAATTCTATCACAACTTGGAATGATCTTGTGTCTAAGTTCGTGAACCGTTTCTTTCCTCCTTCTAAGACCACCAATCTTCGAAATGAAATCACAAGATTTCAACAAAGATTCGGTGAGACATTTTCTAAAGCCTGGGACCGATTTAAAGATCTTCTTAACAAATGTCCCTGTCATGGCTTTTCTCCTCTCCATCAGATTGATACTTTCTACAATAGTTTAAGTCAATCTGATCAGGACTCTCTTAATTCTACAGCTAATGGTAATTTCTTGACAAAGAATACCCAAGAAGCTTTGACTATTATTGAAAATAAATCTAAAGTTCAAACTTCTAGAAATAAACCTCAAGTTGCAAGTGCTAGTGGGAGCTCGACTCAAGATGCCCATATTATCTCTCTCACTAAGCAAGTTGAAGCTCTTATCTATCTGCACCGACCGGTTAACTCTGTACAAAACGGTTGTGAGACGTGTGGTGGTCCACATGCTTATTATGAGTGTCAAGCCGCCGGTGGCTACACTCAAGAGGACGTATACGCTACTTTGGGAACCTATAACCAAGGTGGTAATGCTTACCAACTTCAAGGTAACTGAAATATGCTTAGCTATCGTTCCAATAATTACTTCGGACCACCAGGATTTAATAATCAGAATCAAAACAATCAAGGATAAAATTAGGGAAATTATCAAAATAATCAAAACAGGAACCAGAATCAGAACCAAAATAGATATAATCAAGGTTCTCAAAACCAAGGATATAATCAAAACAGGGGTTAAAATTATAATCAAGGAGATAATTACAAGCAAAATCAGGGATATAATCAGAATCAAGCTTAGTCATATGTTCCATCCTTTGAAGAAATGATGTATCAACATATGAGAGTAACTGAAGCTAGAATGCAACAAATGCAAGATTATAATAACCAACAATTGCAACATTTGAAAACCAAAAATACTAATATGTCAAATAAAATGGATCAAATGCAAAAGGTTCTCATGGAAAGGCCTCAAGGTGCTCTTCCAAGCAACATTGAGCCTAACCTGAGAGAGCAAGTTAATTCTATTATGACAAGGAGTGGATTGACCATTGCTAAACCTTATATTCCACCCCTGTTCCTCCTACTCCTAGGGTGGAAGTGGAAAAAGAACCGGAGACTTTAATGGATGAGGTGCATATTACAAGCCCAGCAAGTACCACACATGTCCCACCTCTAGGAGTTCAGCCAGTTTCACCACCAAAACCAAAGGAAGATCCTAAGCCCAACCCTCATCAACCTAAGATTCCATATCCTTCGAGGCTTAATAAGACAAAACTTCTTGATAAAGTTGATGTTCAAATATCTAAGTTTTTGAAAATATTAAAGCAACTTCATTTTGATATCAGTCTTATGGATGCTTTAACTCAAATTCCAAAATTCACTAAAATGTTAAAAGATTTATTAAAAGACAAAGAGAAATTAGAAGAGTTAGCAAATACTCTGATAAATGTTGAATGCTCTGCTATCCTTCTTAATAAGGTTCCCAAAAAACTTGAAGATCCTGAAAAGTTTCTCATTCCTTGTATCCTACAAGATCTTGAGGTTTGCAACTCTTTAGCCGATTCTGGAGCAAATATAAACCTTATGCCTCTTTCGATCTATGAGAAACTTGGGGTCAGACCTTTGAAACCCACTCGAATGACTCTTGATATGGCTAACCGATCTGTCACATTTCCGATGGGTATAACTGAAGATGTCATTGTTAAAGTGGAAAAATTTAATTTTCTTTCCGATTTTGTTATCTTTGATTTTGAGGCTGATCCTAGAGTTCCTATCATTTTAAAGAGACCTTTCATGCGCACTGCAAGAGCTATTGTGGATCTGTACGAGGAAAAATTAACTTTAAGAGTCGAGAATGAAGAAGTCGTGTTCTATACTGATAAATCTTCGAGAAATAATTCGAGTGATATTCAATCCGTTTATTGCATCAATATTGTCGATTTTTCAAGAGATAAGTCCATTAGTGGCAGTACCACTTTTCCATCTGATTCTTCTCCTAGTTCTCTACTTGTCGAGACTAGTGATTCTCTTCTTGAGGAGTTCGCCGATGAACTCGCTCTTCTTGACCCATTTCCACTGGGAAATGAGGACGATAATTTTGATCCTAAATCAGATCTTAGAGAAATTGAATATTTGTATAACCGAGATCCGTCTACAGTTTCCTCACCTACGACTGATATTGATATTATTGATCCCATTCTCGAGAGGTTCGCCGATGAACCTGCTCTCTTTTACCCATCTCCACCGGGAGATGACGATGATGATCTTTTTGACCTTAAATCCGATAATGATGAATGGAAAAAGCTTTTGTATGGTAACTCTTATAATGATACTCATTCTAAAAATGATAAAACTAAGGATTCTAAAACAAAGAGTTTAATTGATGAAGCTAATATTGTTGAATTAAATATTTAACCTCCTCAGTTACTCATAAGTGACTCGACTCTTCCTGAGGAGTCATCTGAGATTGCTACTTTGTTATCATCTCCTTTCGGGAATGAGGACAAGGTGTTCAACCCTGGCATATTCATTTTGGGTGAAACACAGATTTTCAATAATGAATCAAAAGATAAGGATTTAAAAGTGAATACCTTGTCTGAGGCTTTTTTAATTCTTGAGGAGCATAACTTTATATCTATCTCTTCTGATCAAGAACTCATTTTTCACTTGGAGTTAACTGTGATTGAGACTTTATTATCATTTCCATCCGAAAATGAAGACAAAGTTTTCAATCCCGGGATACTCACTTCAAAAGGAGTTCACTCTTTCACTCTAGGATTATCTCATCGGACCTATGAAACTTTCAAGATCATTAATGTTCATCCGAATATTTTGAATGAATGTCTGATGAAGATTTTTCCATTCTTTTGTTTCTGCCCCAAGGACAAAGGAATTCGGGGAGAGTCAAACTAGAGACTCGCACAAAAACAAGCGCTTCTCGGGAGGCAACACCTGTCTTTTCTTCTTTCTATTTTATTTATAAATAAGTGTGTGATTTTATAGCCCTAGTGAGGGGGTGTGCTTATTTCTATGGTTTGTGGTACCGTTTTTGCTTGCAGGATTCCTTAAGATCGTGAAGACCCGTGCTTGTTTTCAATCCTCCAATCATCCAGTCTTTGATCTTCTGCTTATTTTGGAATCCTTAATCCTTATCATATATATATGATTTTATTTTCTCTTTCACACTTGGAATTTTTTGCATTTGCCTTTTTCGTTCCTAAGTGTGGGGGTAAAACCTGATATTTTTAAACATTGAGGCCAATGTTCGATTCTAAGTGTGGGGGGGATTTCTGCCGAAATATGATCTTACCTGTGCCTTGTTGTGTCCCTTGCAACCCCGTTTTGACCTTAGTTTTTGTTTTATTTTGCAAAAAAAAATGTTAGAAATAAGTAGGCCCGTAGAACTTAGGATATTTTGACTTGACCGAGTTTTACACTCTAGCTTTCCTCTTAGCTTTCTAGACTAAGCGTTTGCTTAACTTTAAAATTTTGAAAAGAACGGAAAATGATAGA
>BQNB010192049.1:0-11647 GCA_026074375.1 Tanacetum coccineum
TCCCATGAACCCTCATTGTTTTGGAAAAACGGTTAATAACTATTTCTCGCGTAACGTGTGGTTTGGAAACGTCTATCTTTGGAACTTTCGAATAAAATTGGTGTTTGCATTTTGATCCTCTTGTATCGACCCCTACTTAGTAAGTCATGAAATATTTAGGTCTGGAAACCCATGAGTTTATGTGTTTGAAAGAGTGTTAAGTCATTGGGTATGGCTTTGTATTGGCGTTTGAAGGAATTAAAATAGTGTTTGGTTGGATTTTGAAATGGATTGTACGACAGTTTGTAACTAGCAGGTTGTAGGGTTGATTGTGAATTATTTTTGGTCTTACGGCACCTGAGAAAGCCAATTGAGATGTTGGTACATGTTTAAGGTGCATGTGTTGAGTTGGATAGAATTTTAACTCTTCCGGATGAGTGAGATATCGTCGTTTATCTAAAACAAGTCAAATCTAGTATACCGTTGGGAAAAGAAGTATAACTCCATATTTTATTTAATAACTTTTCAAAAGAAAATTCAAGTACCCGTAGAAGGCTCTTAGGGATATCACCTCCAATTGGTTTTTTATCAAAAGAATCAATAAATTTCAAATTACGCTCATTTTCGTAAACTACAAAAATTTGTTAAAATTTCTTTGAGGACTGCTTTGGGATAGCAGCATGTGGTGTATGTTCCCAAATAATTTTGGTCTCTGAAGACCTGAGAAATTAGATTAGGAGGTAGAGAAACCTCTTAGGTACATGTAGGAATTCGGATGGAGTCATATCGACATCCGACGAATGAGATATCGCCGAAATGTCAAAACTAGTCAAAAATTGAGACCAGAATTTGATTGAGTAATAAGTTCAAAAACTTATATAGCAACACATAAATATGTAAAACTGTAAGTTCTAGATATTGAACAAACTTAGATTTTATCGGTCGTTCCGGCTTTTGTGGACGCACGGTTTAAGAGATACACTCAGTTTAGTGGAGCAATAAAATTTTTGGGAATATATATATATATATATATATATATATATATATATATATATATATATATATATACGTGGCTTTGATAAACAGGGTCAAAATGGTAATTTCACCTTGGTTCTGAAACTTTCTGGGTAGTGGGCCCTATGTTTTTATAGATTTGATTCGAAATGCTTCTCGTAGGTGGATCTCATACTTTTATCGTCCACGGACTAGCAAGTAGGAGGATTTCAAGATCTAGGTTTATTAGATTGAGGATTTTGTTGCCTCAAAGTTTCATCTTATCACCGGCGTGGTGATTGTGCATTCTTTAGCTATTACTTTCGATTTAGAACTCTAGGAGAGTTCATATATATGTAGTTTATATATTAGAAATCTAGAATCATCATGATTGGATGTATCGGTCTTGGAACCGTAGATTTTAACTTTTGGGGGATTTTTGGTTGTGCGTATACTACCCCTAGCATTGTTATTATTATGGTTGTGAGATTATGATTATCCTTGATTATGAGTTTGTATGATTGTGGATGTTGATGTTCTAAGTAGCCGTATTAATAGATTGACTTAATCACGAGTGTGAAATGATTCCGGTTGGTGGATCTTTCGCACGCGTGTGATACTTACTTGCTTACATTATCCATGAGTGGGTATTATTTTTGAGACTTGTTGTGACCGTTGACCAAACTGTATTTAATGATGCTTCGTGAATTGATAATTTTAAAACTGTGAATTGCAATAACGAATTTGTATGTTGAACAAATGTCGTTGCGCGAGTCATACTGATTTTGTTGTATAAACTGTTTGTGTGATCAATGGAAAAATGTGATTTCAAATTTCATAAACTGACCATATGGTGTCAAATAAATTTTCTTTACAAAAAATATATAATAAAATAAAATAATATATGTAAAAATAAATTCCCTCTTAAATAATGAGAATGAGAGTTGATGCTATCTTCTTTTCTCTCTTTTGAAACAACTCTATTTATTCTTATGTAATGTTAAAAAAAATTTACTTACGCGTGTAGCGTATGAAAAAGAAATGTTTTGACGAGGATGGACATGATGTCGTTTGGTCCTCAATTATGCATAACCTGATCAACTATGCATAATTTAGGAAGAACCACACCATGTCGGGTAAATCGTCACCATTAAAATGCTTGATAATTGAGATGAATGTTTGGGTCAAGCTTTCAGAAGAAGAAAAATATTTTTACCCTGCTACGGATTTTATGTAAGTAACCCTACTCCCCTTGACTGCATGGAGAGAGCCTCATGCGAGTCGTTATGACCGAGTCGTTTCGAGGCGGAAATACCTACGGTATTATTCGAAACGAGCGCGTCTAGAAAGGAGTGAAAAATTAGCTAGTGGTAATAAAGATCGGTGGTTGTTATGAAGAAGTGTCAAGACCAAGTATAGTTGGTGTGCTAGTAAGCGATGGTAGAATTGAGCTACCAAGGGTGTGAACCTGATACCGACACCAAGAAGGGATCTTCTTGAAGATGTCAAGATTCCTAAGGTGGTGAAAGCTGAGAAGGTTAATTCCGAGGTTGGAAATGAGAAATGGAGAAGACTTCTCCTACGTGAGATGTGTGTTGCCTTTGATGTATCAACTGATGCCCGTGAAGAAGACTTCTTTTCCCGAATTGGAGAGTAGTGGTAGTATAGTTATAAATATACCTGAAATCGTCGAGGGTTAGAATAAAGCACTAAGCGACTCCTAACTTAAGGTTAGGTATAGTGATTCTTGCTCCTTGACGTAACGACTTAGTATGCGTATGAAGAAGTGAAAAGATTGGAGATTCCAGCCGAAGGGTGACATCCGTTTCCATCCTGGGGAACCAATAAAAGTAGCTAACGCCTTAAGCCGAACGGTATCAAAATAGGAATATGTGTCATTATCTCGACTTGATAGGTTGAGTCATCTAGGATTTGAGATGATACGATAGGACCAAGTCGAATATGTTAGCCGTGGTGCATAAACATTGGAAATTTTAATTTTCGTCGAACGAGCAATAAGTCCATGATGCTCATTGTTTTCTTAATTGATTTTGATTTGTCGTTTGACATTATGTATTATAGCGGGATTATCGCCGCTGAACTACGTGAAATATGTGCTATGTGCTCTAGAGGGTAGTGAGCGGTTCATGTCACTTTTAGGTGGCTAATGATACGGCTTAGGTTGTAAGTGAATGGGTGTAATCGCCCAAGTGAGAATCTAGGACGTGATAAGGTGGGTGGACATAGCCGAAAGTCTTGTTGATGATTGTGGCTTGAAGTACCCATAAGAGTGAGTGTAGACTAATTAGAATTAGCCGTGTTTATGTTGTAATTATCATCGAGGTGGCTTGACTTTGTGGCAAGCTCAGTACGATGAGGAAAATGTGACCGGAGGGATATAAACCTAAGTGTCAGAATGAATAATTATGCCAAAAGCTTCAAAGAAAAGCGAATACGATATGTAATAATGGTCGCCAATGCTTGGTTGAGAGCGAGCGTGATGAATGCCTTAGTATGAGGCCAATTCATCGAGTCATCATGTAAAAGATGGCGAGCGTACAATAGGTACTTATGTGATTATGTGGGCATGTGTAACAATATCGTAAGATGTTTAGGACTGACTTTCCATCCAGAATAATTACCATTTGTTTTGACTGACTTTCCATCCGGAATAGTCAAAGCGAGTAGAAATCACATCTTTTGTTTAAGTGAGAACGCATGAGCCCGCGCAATGACGAGAAGCTATCATGCCACGAATGAACGATAAGACGAGTAAGAAAGGACGAGCACCGGGACAACGATCCTTTAAGGTGGGTGGAATGTAACAACCCGAGTTTTACGACGCGTATAACGATCGCCGATTCGACGTCATAATTATTATTTTATAAGTTCGTGTGAACGAACGTCGACATTTAAAATTTTATTTGTCGCAAATAATTATTTGTGTTTTATTACGAAAAGAAATTTGAAATTTATTATTTTGACGTTTCGCGAGTCAACGTTTGACCGCATGTTCGTTAATCGTTTTAAGTATCGTAAAAATTTACGACGCGTCTCGTTATTATTTTAAGATCGTAGATTTATTATTTTACGAATGTCGTCTTTTGTTCCTTGTCTTGAGCCGGACTTGCGTTTTAAAGTATATACATTTTATTAAATGTTTTAAACCAAGAAAAATGTGACGGAAAGAAAAATATTTACGAAAACTATCGTCCCGAGCCTTTGGTCGGTTACATAACGAAACAAACACCCTTCGTACTTATTTTGAAAGGACTAAAAGGAAGGGAGGACCATTTGTGCTAAAATTCCAAACTATTTTCCTATAAAAGGAGGCTTACACTTTCTAATTTTCTCTTTTAACAAAATTAGTCTCCTCCCCTTCTCTCTTGTTACTTCGGCCGAGCACCACCACACTAACACCACCACCGCCACTTAATTACCGACATGCAATACGATCTAAATATATTTCCTTAATCCTCGTGTCGAGGCCTACGTTTCCATATAATAAAATCTCACATGCAAGAAGTTATGAAAAAAATATATTTTCGGCTTAATTCGTATGATTTCGGTTTAAAGAGATGTTTAAAAGGGTTAGATTAATGATATGATAAAGTGGGTTAGCTTGGAAATGGTTTGGGGTTGCTGTTCGTGTTTGCGTCCGTGGGTTCGAACCACAAGGAAGGCCGAAACCAACACCTTGTGTGTTGTTGTGAGTATTTTCTTTATCATTTGTTTTGTTTGGTTTGTTTATTTGATTCGATTTTGTATATTATATGTGATGAAATCCGAGGTCTTGCGTTGATTAGATTAGATTAGTTATGAATTGGGTTGATTGAATGACGTGAATAGAGTATATAGGTTATGCTAGATATATTGTGAGTGAATTTTTGGTCGAAAAATAGTTTTCAGCGCGTTTTGTAAGTGTCAAAAACGAGCAGAAAGTTTGGCTCAGATTTCGAGGTTTGAGATTTCATAAAAACTGATTTTTGATGTTGAAATATGATAGAGTTTGTCATAATGTACATTTCAGTAATTCGAACGCACCGTAACTCCTAATAACGAAGAAGTTACGGCGAAAACAAGATTTGATCATTTATAAAATTTTCTAACAGTTATTGCAATTAATTAGTTGCTGGCAGAATCAAAAACTCCCCTTTTGAGCACTTTCGAGTCCGTTTTGGCCTTCCGGCGAACCACGAAAGTTGCTCGGAATGACGTTTTACTTTGTCGCGAGACTTGCGAGATTGAAAATCGAGTAATAACGGGTCAAAACTCAAGGTCAAGGTCTGCGTTTTTTTAATTAAAAATGTCTTAGTTCCTGCAGAAACTTGCAGGGGCATTTTGGTCATTTTCTGTCGAGTTTCGGGTCTCGGCTAAAACTTAAAAAGTTGTCCGGAATGTCGTTTCGCATAAAATATCTTTTGAGTCCGAAGCGTGAAAATATGATATAACGAGTCGTTTGGAGCGGGTCATATTTAGTTACAAATATGTATAAAAAGTCAAAGTCCATTAAAGTCACCCGTTGACTTTTGAAAGTCAACGGGTTAATGCTAACTTGTCGGATGTTTATAAAAATGACAAACGCTATTATTAATACGAGTATAACAATTTAGACTTAACAATTTTTATAAATGAATACATTTCTAAAAATAGTAACTTTTCGTATACTTGCGGGACATAATCCCGATGTGGGTAATTAATAACCAAGTTTAGTGTCAAAAGTTCGATGAGATAAATGAATATTATTATAAGTATAATTAGAAGGTGATACTTACAAAAAAATGATAACTTTCCGAAAATAGTAACTTTTCAATAATGTGTTGTAACGTGTAAGTAAAAGAACGATCGTAACCTAATATTGCGGGGTTAATCTAAGGCGCGCAAGTGGATTTCTCATCACATGTATGAATATATAAGTATATAGATTTGCCGTTACGATGTACGCATCGTTGATTATACTTTAAGTATATTATAAGGGAAGTGATTTGTGCATCATTTTTTAGTCATACACCACTAAATGACACCGGTGATGCACACAGTACAACACTGGTATGCACGCTTAGTGGTGTATGGCTAAAAAAAGTGGTGCACAAATCACTTCCCATATTATAATTAAGCGACATAATTATAGGTCTTGATCGCGTCGCCGGTTTTCTGTATTGGATTTGATTAATCGATCATCGTCTTGGATCGAGGTGAGTTCATAGCCTTGCTTTTAAAGTTTTCAATGTTTCTAACTCCGCGAGGGGGATATATTGCTTGTTTTGTGAAATCGAACGCAAACTGTTTTTGATACTTGAATATGATTTCTTCATTACTGAGTATATGTTTTTTTTGCTGTGTGACTGTTAGTTACCATGTGTTGGTAAACGCTAATGCATTAAATAGATCTATTGGGCTTGACAACCCTGTCCGGGGTTTGAATCCGTTGTGACCACCCTATCAAACGGACATTTTATAGTTAGTATCAGGAGAAGTGGCATACTTCTCGGACATGATTTCGTCCTGCGGGATGAATGTGTTAAGTTTCGGTACACGGGCTCTTTAGTTGGAAATCATAAAGTTATAACTTGCTTACTCTCAAAGCAACGTTATCGATGTTTGTGGAACCAAAATATGCGTTCTATGTGTTAATTGTAAACTCTATGAATTCACTCAACATTTTGTTGACGTTTTTAAGCATGTATCTCATGTTAGTTGCTGTTGATGGCTTGGATGGGACGGAACGCGGATATCAAGGACGGTGTCTCGGTGAATAGTGTCATTTAATAAAAATGATGTTTTAGAAATGGAAATCTTATTAAGACTTGTAAAAGTAGAATTATCTACTGTCTTTTGGGACCTATGTAACTCTGATCTTTCAAATAAATAAAACTGTGTTTTATAAACGTATCTTTGAATGTTTACTGGGACTCGTGTACATGTATTGTGAAGTAGCAACCCAATTGTTGTATTCCGCTGCGTATCAAATTTTAGGGGTTTTATAGCCTTACTAAGAGCATTTTTTAATTTTTGAAAACATATTAAGATTTTTGTTGAAAGTATCAGTTGGTAAAAAATTTGGTAGAGCAAACATGGAGGGACATGATTAATTTTTCCTATTTGAACATTGCCCTCAATGTGATAACTGATAATAGAGATAAAATAGGGAAAAATAAAGGAAAACGTTACTTCCCGGGGCATAGAGATATATAGCTGCGAGAGAGCTATCCTTGAGCAGACTTCATAATTTTCCAAATCTTCATGCTATATTACCTGCATAAAAGTAAATACACAAAAGCACACAAAAAGAAAATATTTGTAAAGCACGGGTTGCCTCATGAGAAGCGCTTAATTTTTAAGAGAGTCGTTAGCTAGACTCGAGCTTGGTGAGTCATTCTTTGGGAAAGAAGGGAGTGACTGCTTCCCTTTGGTCATATAATCTTCTTCTTCATGATATAGTTTTAGTCGATGGCCATTAATAATAAATGTTTTTCCATCTTTTCAATAGAGTTTAACATATCCGGATGGATATTGATGTTTTACTACGTATGGTCCTAGCCAACGAGATCTGTGTTTCGGCTGTTTAAATTTATACTTTGAGTGAAAGAGCAGAACCTTGTTTCCATGTTTGAATTCTTTTCTCATTCTTAGTTTTCTATCATGCCAGACTTTGGTTCTTGCCTTGTATAATTGAGAGTTTTCATAGGCTTGATGTTTAAGTTTATCTAATTCGTGTAACTAAAACATTCGTTATTCACCAGCAGCGATGAGATCTGGATTACAATTCTTCAAGGCCCAGTATGCATGGTGTTCAATTTCAAATGGTAAGTGGCAGTTCTTTCCATAAATGAGTTTGAAGGGTGTGGTACAGGTAGGTGTTTTGTAAGCAGTGCGAAAAGCCCACAGATCGTCATCAAGTTTTCTTGACCAAATAGCAGGATTGTCGTTAACAGTCTTTTCAAGAATTCTTTTAAGAGATTTGTTCGTGTTTTCGACTTGACCACTAGTTTGAGGGTGATATGATGTAGAGAAACGGTGGTTAACTCCATATCTTTTCATGGTCCTTTCCATTATTTTGTTACATAAGTGAGTACCTCGGTCGCTGATTTAGGCTTTGGGCATTCCGAAATGGCAGAATAGTTTCTTTAAGAAGGTGATAACTACTCGGGTACCATTGGTTGGTAAAGCTTGAGCTTCGGCCCATTTAGATACGTAATCAACAGCGACAAGAATGTATTCAAACTTATGCGATTTTGGGAATGGTCCCATAAAGTCAATACCCCATATATCGAAAATTTCACATACTTGAATGTTGGTTAAGGGCATCTCATCACGTTTCGATATATTTACCGTCTTTTGGCATTCTTCGAAAAGGCTAACTAGAGTATGAGCTTCTTTTATGATTGTCGGCCAGTAAAATCCTAAATCTAGGACCTTTTAGCGGTTACATTTGGTCCATAATGTCCACCGGTTGGTTCGTGGTGACATTGATCTAAGATTGTTTCTAGTTTCTGGACCAGATACACAGCGTCTGATCATTCTGTCAGAACATATTTTGAAGAGGTAGGGTTCTTCCCAGAAGTAGTGTTTGAGGTCAGAGAACAATTTGTTCTTTTGTTGGTACGTCATCCCTTTTGGTATAATATCAGCTACCAAATAGTGTGCAAGGTCTGCTGATATGTGTTTATTCACATATCATTTTTCTTTACTAAAAAAGCTTAAATAACCAAAAATACATAGAAAATGCATTGTATATGTGTATTTTGTGATTTATATTATGCAGGTAGCGGATATTCAAATAAGGACAAAAACAAAGCCAAAACAAACAAAACCGAGCACGGGATTGGAAGAGCGTGAGGAAAACAAAGACGAAGTCATATTCATTTTTAATGGGCCAACCCGTAACCCATTTAATGGGTCGGGTCAGCCCATTATCAATTGAATGATAAAACCATAAGCTTAAATCATAAATCCTATATTCCAAACCCTTTATCCATATCCGGCCCATGAAATAAAAGCCCAAACCCACTTAACCCATACCCTGGTTAAAACAATAAACCAGGTCAAACTTACTATTCATTATCTCTTTCCCTCATTTTTTTACCCTGCAACTAATAACCAAGGTGAATCTTACCAATCACACACGCATTCCTCCCTTCTAGAAGGCCAACATGGGTAGCTCTGACATCACAGCAGACCACGTTGGCAATCCCAAGCTCTCCTATTGGCCTAGAGGTCGTGGAAGAAATCTAAGGGTGGATTGAAGATTGGAATTGAATCAAGGGCTTGGATTGAATGATATAGGACGCTCCTCTTGCTACTAGAACCTTTTCTCGCGGGCTATAAAAGGGGGCTCTGTCACACAGTTTAGCTATCTAGTTTTTAGTAGTTGTTTAGCTTATTGTAATTTACTTTATTGTATTTTCATTTCAAAAGCATTGTAACCTCTTTTCAATTAATAAAATTCAGGTTCCTTTTATATTGTGTTTAATTCATGTTTTTACCTTTATGCAATTTAGCTAAAATGAGTTTGGATTTCACCTAATAAGTAATGAGCTCTTAAAAACCTTTATAAGCTAATACTTATTCAGTTAAGCTCATAAGTTAAAATCACCCAATTACCTCAAAGTTACTTTAAGCTGATGTTGGAAGATAAACCAAAAATAGACGGGCTTATAGGGACTTACCAACTTATTTTCATATGCTGGAGCTTGTAGATAAGCTCTAATGAGCAGTTATATGTCCTTGTTTAGAGCAAAGGACTAGGTATGTTCTCATTTGTATTTCTAGCTTAATTTCTTAGTAGTTTACAAATTTACAAATTAGTTTGATTAGAGTTTCTTAAAATATGTTCATTTATTAGTTAAAACTGCTTATAGATTTAACTTATTACTAGGTGCTTATTTTTCCTAAGTCTTTGGTTAAATGTCCTTAAAATGGTAAGTGCTTAATCTATCTTCAATAACCATAGCGTATTTGGGTCTGTTTTAGCTTATATAGAGATTTTTTAATTTTAAAGGGGTGTTTGGGTTAAGAGTTTAAAATGGGTCAAAAGATGTGAAAACTATTTTTGGTGCTCAAATTAGATTTCATAAGCTCAATTTAAGTCTTAATGATAGTTTTCATCAGCTTATAATAAGTCTTATTAAAATTTTCAAGTTTGTATCCTTAGAAATACAAGTCTGTTAGTCCTTTGGTTTTTCAAAATTGCTTATTTGATTAGCTTCTTTAAAATAATTTGAGTTGTTGTTATTGTGGTTAATATGAGTGTCTTTAGCATCAATCAAAATCTATTTTGAGTTAATGTCCTTGGAAAAGCCTTTTGAGAACTTTGGTTCAAAAACAGTCAAGTCTAGTTAACTTGTTGTTTGTTCCTAAATATATGAGTTTGCAGTTCATTTGTGGTCATATTCAAGCTTATCCTTGGTCAATTTAATTTGTATTTAGCTTATTGTAGTATAATCTCAATCTGTTTTGAGATTTTAGCATGTCAAAAGTGGTTTTTAGTCTTAAAATTTAGCTGCAAGAAGTCATTTCATTTTCAAAAAGTCTAAAAATATTAGTATAGTCTGTCATTTGAACCTATCATTTCTAGCTTATTTATGTATCTGATTTACTTAATTCCTGCTTATTTGTGTCCTTTGTGTATAGGTGTTCATCTGTTTTTAGCTATTAGTTTTTTCATGAGAGATTATTTGTTCAAATTCTTAGTTTAAAATTTAGTCAAAGTCTTTTTAAATTGTTTTTGAGTCCAACTGTCTTAAGTCCTTTAGTGTGCTTTCCAGCTTATCTGGTTTACTTATTTGTTGATCTAAGTGCTTAATAGGACTAGTTTTTCATCTGTTTTTAGCTTATTAAAATTTTAAGTGCTTATTCAGTCCACTAAGATCAAGCAGTCTGAACCATTTGCTAAACAATCTTTGTTAGGAATTTTGTAATAGATAGTACTGGTAGGTATGTAGTTCCTACTGGTAAGGATAATGTTATAGTTAGTACTGGCAGGACAAGTTATTCCTGCTGGTAGAACAATATTAGTCCTGGTAGTATTATGCTTACTACGAGTTGATAGTATAGTTAGTTAGTGATAGGGATATGCATGAGATATCCTAGGAAGTGATAACACTTATCACTTTAGCTTTTAGCGAGTCTTAAGGAAACAAGTAGTTAGGGTTTCATGTGTATTTAATAAACCTACGGCCTTGGATGGAAAGAACTGATTGAATTCATTAGAAAAACACTTTTATTATCAATAGAAAAGATCCATAGAGGATCATTGTTTTTAGTAATTCTTTAACTCTGTTGTTTATATTCCGCGTAAACAATAGTTTCATTTGTTAGAGTCTCTCTTAGAGTTGCTTGTGATTACATAAGTGCTCTACAACCTTAACAGGCTTGAAGATCTATCTAGGACTGGACCTACAGTAACACTGTCAGCAACTAGTTTCTTAATGGCAGCCTAAGTCATGGCCGGTACTTCAGATGTTGACGTCCTTTTGGGAGGCATTGTATCAACATAAGACAACACGTAATAAGAATAATATCACAAATCTTAAAAATGTAATGCTTATTTGAAATTCTTAAAGTTCAAAAATAAGCATTGTTTTAATGGTGCTATTGAAATCATGAATTCTAACAAGTATCTGATATAGAAGTTATGGTATGATGATGAAGATGAAGACAACGATATAGGATA
>BQNB010192050.1:0-11647 GCA_026074375.1 Tanacetum coccineum
GGATGGTAATGGTTTTGTCTAGGGGGTGCAGGGATGATAAATAGTAAAAATGGCGGGAAGGGTTTGAACTGGGGTGTGTATCTATTTTGGTGATACAGGGTAAAGGTTTGGGATTTTGACAGAATTGACCCCTTAATTTGAATGGTGTGTTTGCATGGAAAGTCCTTGTGGTGTAAATGGTATAAAGGAGTTGGCAGTTTTGGTCCCTCAACTTGTATGTTATTGTTGCAACCACAGTCCTTGTGGTGTAATGGTGATAACAAACTTAACAACCGTATTGGTTTGGGCTTTGTAATTGGGCCAGTTTGGTTAAAAAAATGTCAATGGGCTATTTTCTTTGTATTGGTCTTCATATAATACCTTGATGGGCTGACCCTGCCCATTAGATGGGTACGGGTGGGCCCATTGAGTATTTCTTTGGTTATGGCTTCGTCTTTGACTTGACTTTTGACTGGTTGACTTTGACTTTTTCACGCTTTTTTTTCATTCCGTGCTCGGTTTTGTCCATTTTGGCTTGATTTTTGTCCTTTTCTTAGATATCTGTTACCTGCACAATACAAATAAAAAACACACAAATACAATGTATTCTTGGTATGTTTTTAGTCTTTTAAGCACGTTTTCCTAGGTAAATGGTATGTGTAATTAAGCACATACCAAAATCCCCCATACTAAGATATTGCCGTGTCCTCACGCAATGCCATAAGTAAACACTTTAGAAAACCAAGAATCTCAATCCCCCTCGACTAATTACCTCAAAAAGTAGCTAAGTGTTCATCTATGAGAATTAAAGAATCAATAGCTTTGAAAATCCCCGTTTTTACCATTTTTAAATATTTACACTTATTACCACACATATTTTTGTATTTTTCCTTTTTCTCATTTTTTTTGTACTTAGATATATATATTTAACTACCAACGAATCAACTTCAGCGAGAGAGATATTTTCATAAACCGTTCGGGATCATAGAACACAAACAACATTTCAATCCCTACAAACTTGCCCCAAAAAAGATAAATCATCGTCTCGCGATTGTGTCACTTGTCCTCAAACCAAAGAGCTTTAAAATGAAATCACCGTTAAATATAAGTTAGATGCTAACCACTACACTGTACCTTGTGAACTTTTTCCGCTCATCTCTCGACAATTAATATAATCATATGAACGAGCAAATATATTAGAATTTCACACATGGAACAACCGTATGCAAAAATTTCTATGCTTCACGTTCCACCACGAGAATAAAATATATTAAGTTTGAAGGCGAGATCAATCCCATATAGCGACTTTCCGTCATCGGCACATCCCACCTAGCGGCTAAGGTGACCAGGATATTTTGACAACCCTACAGAGCACTAGAATCGGGACCTCACCGGACCTTCGGATTCAAAGACCTTTAGGTTTCCCTTTCGAGAGGCGCGGAGGTATAGGTCTCTTTACTATCTCGGATAATAAATGGATTTAGTTTCAAAAAGCAATATTTAAATTGTAAGAAAAAAATTTCCCATATATTTATTATATTACTTTATTACACTTAATATAATTACACTTCCTTTAAACTAAAATAAAAAAAAAAAAAAAAAAAATCCTCACCTTTTTAGAAGGCTGCAACATCATTGTGACCGCAAGATTGCACAAACTTTTATCATCTCGAATAATTACTATGTCGCTTATTTAGAAACTGCAACATCGGTTGTAAGCCACAAGAGCTGTAAAACTTTTATTCCCACAGTTTTAATAATTATTTACTTATTTTTTTCCATTTTTTTTACTTTAGATTACCAAGATATAGAGAGAATTTCTTTTCAGAAAATTTAAGTATAAATTTGAACTAAAATTATTGATATCATCCATACTTAAAAAAACTGTTGATTTAAAGTATAATTTCCGAAAAGAGCAAGTATTATTATCGGTTTAGACTTATGGAAAAAAAGCCACAACTACACCTATGGAGCTCTTAGATAATTCCAACTAATCATGTTTAGCATCTAACTCATAATTAACTTTATCATTTTCGTGCTCCAAATTTTAAATCTTTAATAAAAAAATCCGTGATGCTTATCTACAATTAAGAAACAAGCTAAGCTCAACACCCTCGAATCCATCAAAATTTTATCTTATTCAAGCCCAGTAGGAAAGTCAAAATTATAACAAAACACTTATTCTATTTTTGAAATATTTTAAATTTTTTCATTTTTTTTGTATTTTGTGGTAAAAACGGGATTACTGAAAAACAACGCTGTCAGCTACAATCAATCGATAGACCTCCCCATACTAGAAACTGAACATTGTCCCCAATGTTTAAGAAGGAGATCTCTATGTATCATAAAGGCCTTTAATTAAGTAAGATCACAAAGTATAAACGTTAGTCGATAAGATTTGGATATTGAATTCCCAAAATGAAGCTGAGGATGTGAAGATCGAGTGATCGAAGGATAAAACTACGAGCACGAGTCTTCAAAATCCAGGCAATCCTGGACATACAATATAAAACACGAAACACGGAAAATAGAAGAGGCGAGCCCTCACCACAACACACTTAATTCATTACTACTAAATATAGAATTCGAATTTAAAGATTAAGCAGGTTGCCACCCACGAAGCGCTTATTTTTGTTAACCGAGTCTTAAGCCTGACTCGATCCCCCGTACTTGAGCTGGTCAAGAAGGATAGAAATGGAGAAACAGAACATCCAAGATAGGAATGTCCCCTCCAGAAATCATCATCGGGCTTTCAGAAATGAGCTGGAAAGCTTTAAAGCCCCGATGAGATAAGAGATGAGGAGATTTCTCCTCATTAGAAACAAGAATACCAGGATTGAAAACGTTGTCCTTACTTTCGGATGAAAATATGAGCAAAGTGTCAAACACTAGAGAAAGAGGATACCGGATGAATGAGATATAAAATTCATTCGGTGATAGAAATCTCTTGGATTAGACTTCAATGAATATCCCCGAAAATCTTGTTTCTAGTTCCTGAAGGAAAAGAAACTACAAGGTCGGATCAGAGGGAATCACTAGAAAGAGTGAAATCCAAATCCAGTTGAAGGGTGGGATGGGTGGGTAAAACATTAGGCACATGAACTCTTGGTTCTCTTGTTGAATTATCAAAAATATCCTCCACCACATCCATAGTGAAATTTCCTGAATCGAGCTCGCTATCATAAAAGAATGCTTCATAATCTGGAAGAGATAAATTCAAATAAGAAGTGGGGCTGCCACTACTAATCTCTTTAAGATTAAAGCAAAAAGATTCAGATTCGGGTAAAGAATTATTAAAGGTGTTCGTCTCCTCCAAAAAAAAGTTAAGAGATGTGGAGGAAGACTTGGTCACAAAATCAAAAGATGGAGCGGGATTATCTTTTAATGCTTCGATCTTAGCAATAAGAATATTGACATTCAACAATTTTTCATGAAGAATATCATCTTTGATTGTTAGAAGAATATCAGTATCAATCCCTCCAACTTCCGGGATAACAATCTCCACCACCTCTAAGCTGACGAGCTCAAAATCGGGAGGTGATGCCTCAACATAATCGATGTCGTCACTATAAATCGAATCGTTATCACTCGAAGAATAATCATTGTTGGAATCGATGATAGTTTTAGAATCATCTTTAAGAGTTTCCGGAGGGCAAGGAAAAGAGTTATCATACATCAAATTTTCAATAAAATGAATATCTCCCTTCAAATCAAAGTCGCTTTAAACAATTCCTGGTGAATAGGAACGATAAGTTTATGAGCAAGATTGTGTTGAACAGCCGCCTTGAAGTTTCAAGACTCCAACACTTCAAGATCTCCAGATATTTAAATTCTCCACCTATATTCGTTGATATTTCTTTCATGAGGTCCTATAGAAAATATAGGAAGAACATGTGTATTCCTATCTCGGTATCTACGGTTAATTTAAACTGAACTAAACAAAATAATTATGGGTCAGTCTGGTGGATACGGCGTATCAGATGAATGAATACGCCGTATTCAAAATAATATTTTTAAAGTGCAATAAATAAAGACTGATAACGTCCAGATAATCAATACGCCATATGGTATGGAGCGGATACACCGTATTGATGTCTGGGAAGACAGACTCGATAACAAAAATAAATAACATTCCGGGTTGTCTCCTGGGAAGCACTTTTGTTTACATCGAAGTCTTTAAGTTAGACTTGTCTTCAGCTTCTCTTCACTTGAAATCATCTCTCAATTCAACCACTTCTTTCTCTTCCTCATTATTATATCTATCGTGATACTTTTTCAACCTTTTTCCATTGACTTTAAAACTGATTCTGTTTTTATCGATAATTTCCACGGTTCCATACGGATGTACAGTTTTTACTACATTCGGGTCGTACCGCTTTGATTTAAGCTTTCCTGGATGCATCTTAAATCTAGAGTTAAATAATAATACCTTATCTCCTGCTTTGAAATTTTTATCCCCTCAAAGCCTAGAGTCATGCCATCTCTTAGTTCATTCTTTGTAGATTCGGGTGTTTTCATATGCTTCATTAATTCATTAAGTTCCATGAAACGGTTTTTTACAGCAGCTGTGAGATCCATATTACATTGTTTCAATGCCCAATATGCCTTATGTTCAATCTCTACAAGTAGGTGACAAGCTTTTCCATAAACCAATCTAAAAGGGATGCATCTAATGGGTGTCTTGTAGGCAGTTCTGAATGCCCATAATGCGTCGTCAAGCTTTTCTGACCAATTCTTTGGGTTATACCCAACCGATCTCTCCAGAATACGTTTTATAGCTCTATTGGTCACTTCAGTCTGTCCGTTGGTTTGAGGATGATATGCAGTAGATAACTTATGAGTCACTCTGTATTTTTGCAAGGCTTTTTCTAATTAAGAGTTACAAAAATGCGTCCCCGATCGCTAATCAAAGCTTTAGGAACTCCAAATCTTGCGAATAGCCTCCTCAAAAACCTAATTACAACGCGAGCATCGTTTGTAGGAAGAGCTTGAGCTTCCACCCATTTTGAGACGTAATCTACTGCTACCAATATATATTTATTTCCCTTTGAGTTTGGAAAGGGCCCCATAAAGTCTAGTCCCCATATGTCAAATACGTCACATACCTGAATGTTGTTTTGTGGCATCTCACTTCTTGATGATATGTTTCCTGATCTCTGACATGCATCGCACCTCATCACATAATCTTTAGCATCTTTAAAGATGCTAGGCCAATAGAATCCAGATTCATAGACTTTCCTTCCGGTAATTGACGCACTATGATGTCCCCCGGTTGGTCCAGAATGACAATGCCCTAAGATATCAAGGATTTCATTCCCAGCAACACATCTTCTCATCACATTGTCTGAGCACAACTTGAATGCATACGGTTCGTCCCAAAAATAATTCTTAACTTGAGAGAGAAATCTTCTTCTTTTTTCAGGTGTCCAATTTGGCGGTACAATCGTTCCAATAATATAGTTAATATAATCAGCATACCATGGTTCATCATTGTTGGGCTCGGCTTTCAATATCATAAGATGCTCGTCGGGAAATTCATCGATTATTTCTTCCTCCGTGAAGGTTCCCAAATTAGGGTTCTCAAGTCTTGACAAATGATACGCAGCTAAATTCTCTGCCCCTTTCTTATCTTTAATCTCAATGTCAAATCCTTGGAGAAGTAGAACCCACCTAATGAGCCTTGGTTTCATGTCCTCTTTTCTGAACAAATACTTCAAGGCAGAATGATCAGTTAGACTACAGTTTTTGATAAGACAAGATATTGACGAAACTTATCAAAAGAGAAAACAACTGAGAGAAGTTCTTTTTCGGTGGTGGTATAATGTTCTTAGACATTATTCAAAGTTTTACTGGCATAATAAATCGGTTTGAATTTTCCATCAATTCGTTGCCCTAAAACAGCTCCAACAGCAAAGTCACTAGCGTCACACATCAATTCAAAGGGCATGTTCCAATCGGGAGATATTATGATAGGCGCGGTTGACTTCTTGCTCTAGGTATATATAAATAATATATATATAATATACTACTTATATTAACCAAACCAAATCAAGTGACCCTTGAAAAGGTTAAAAGAAAAAAAATCAATGAAATCCGAGTAGTATATGATATTCCCGGGTCGTTTTTCCCAACAAGGAGTGCAAATTTGAGAGTCGAAAGTCGGTTTGATATTTGATGTTTGAATGAAACAAGATTTGATTGGATTTGATTTCTAATTTTACGGAAAAGACAAAAAAGGCGTGCTAATACTAACAAATAAGGATATTATCAAAGAAATCAAATAACGGGAATCCTAAAAAACGCGACTTAAGACCTAAATTATCAAAATTTTAACCCTAAAATGATTTTTTAACTTTTATAAATCCTAAATTACTAAAATGCAAGAACAGGCAAAGGCAAACCTAAAACGAAAGCGTTTAAAGTTAAAAACACGAAGAAAATGAGAACGGGATCTAATCCCGTTCTTTAAAAAACCAAAATCTACAATTTTATCCCTACAAATGCAAATTCAATTTTCTACAGTCCTAAATGATAAAAGAAAATTAAAAAAAAGATTTTTATTTTTTTGACTTTTATATTTTTTTATTATGAATTAAAAACGGTTTTAGACTAAATTAAATATTAAAAATAATAAACGAATTATAAAAAATCTGGAAAAATTACAAAAATTACTTAACAATAAGTTAATCCTATGAAAAATACAACTGGGTCAACAGCTTATCTAAATAAGTTGGAATTAAGCCGAAAAGAGCTTATAACTAAAATGGGCTAAAAAGGGCTTATCTAATAAATTTTGCAAACACATACCAGATAGCTCTACTGGTGTTGTGGTAGTGAGTGTGTGTTATAAATACGTTGATTGAGGTCCAGGGTTCGAGTCTTGTGCTCACCTTGGACTTCCCAACTCCCAATGTATTTTTATTTGCTAAACTTTTTTATAACTTTTTAGATAAGCAAATTTTAAGCAACTTTTGTAGAAATATTTTTTAATTAAAACCTCAAATAAGCACGAAGTAAGCACTTAAAAGCTGGCAGAATGCTTTTATCACTAAGACTTAAAAGGCTTAAACAGTTTTGGCATTTTGGGCATAATAAGCTAAAGGAAAAATCAAATAAGCTAAAAACAGACAATAAGCTATACCTAATAAGCACTAGAGCACAAAAATAAGCTAACAAAATCAGCTAACAATAAGCTTAAATGACAGATTTACCTAAAAGACTTTTATACTTAAAAATCCTAAACTTAAAATGCTAAAAGCTTAAATAAGCTCAATCCTAAATTAAATAAGCTACAAGGGATTAAAAACTAACCTAATAAGCAAGATGAGACACAATATAAGCAAATTCAATAAGCCATAAGCTCAGAAGAGCAAATGAGCTAAATTGGCCAAATCTGTTATCCTAAAAGCCAAAAGGGTACTTTCTAGCTTAATTTTAAGCAAGGAGATGGATCCTTATGGCTTAGTGGCTTATACCACTAAGAAGCTTATACAACAAGCTACAATAATCATTAATCAAAAAGGAGTTTGAAATTCAGATAAGCCATGAAAAAGCAATGAGAATAAGCTGATTCACACAGACAACAACACTTAGAAAATTTTCAAACTTTTAAAAATCCTACTTTTAAGCTTAAAAACAAGCTAACAAACAGATCCTTATGACTATAAGACTATAAAACAGATCAAGATTAGACCTCAAAGAACACATAACAACTTTCAAAAATCATTTTGAAATTCAGGATAAGCCAGAATAAGCAAATGAAAAAGCAGTTTTTTTTTCAAGATTTCCAACACTTAGTAAAATTTTGACAGACTTGGTAAAAAAAACAAACAACACTTGCAGACTTAACCTATACCTATTCTACTGCATTTTGAGACTTAACATACATAAAAATGACACCTATAAGCACCTAATCCAGATTCTAACAAATAAGCTAAACTATAAAGCTAAAGTATCACAGATTCAAACCACAAGTATTATAAACTATGATTTTGAGATTAAACACTTAAAAACTTAAACAAACTGATTTTTATCACCACTTTTATCTAATCTAAGTTGACTCAAGAGCACAAAGCAAATTTTGACCCACTTTGACCCACAAACTCAGTTAAACCAAACACCCCTTTAAAAATCATTCTTGACATTTTAAACTGATTATCTGTATTTAAGCTAAAGTTTTGCAAAGACTAGATGTTGACAAGGTGAAATAAGCAATCATAAGCAATTTTCAACAACAAATAAGCACTTTAATAAGCTAACACAGATTATGCATTAATAAGCTATAAAGGACAGATTTTTATGAAAACTTGCACAAATGATTTTTAAACTACAACCTAAGTATTTTAAACTCTGAACATCTATAATAAGCTATAATAAGCAGATATAAGCAAGCAATAAGCAGTAGATAAGCAATTGCAGTAAAATAAGCTAAAAGTGAGAAAAATGAACTTACAAAACCCCTTTGCTCTAAACAAGGGTATAAGTGCTCTTTAGAGCTTTGTCTACAAGCTCTAGCTTGTTCAAGAACAAGCTAGTGACAGCAATAAGCCCTTCCCTGTTTGGCTTATCTTCCAAATAGCTTTTTGAGTGAATTTTTGTAAAATAAGCTTAAACCTTACAAACTATGGAAAGAGTTTGTAAGACTTAAGTAAACAGCTTATAGGAGTAAATAATAGCTTATAAAGAGCTTATAAAACACTTTGAACCTTAATGAAACATGAACCTTAAAAACAGAATTTTAAATCTTAAAAAACCTCAAATTTCATTAACTTAAGAAACAGATTACAATAATTGAATTTTAAAGACAATAAGCTAAAAGTTTAACTAAATAAGCTGATAAAAACTAACTAGATAAAAAAACTACTTGCCCTTAGGCTTACAAGAACCCTATTTATATAAAAGTCTTCAAAGTCTTGGGTCTTGGACTTGTGTTTTTTTCACTGAGATAATTGGGGAGGTGTGTTAGTTGTGTGAGTGAGCTCGAAAATCAATCTCAGCCTTCAATCATTCTTGGTCACCAAGTTCTATCATCACAGCCATTGAATTTTTGTCTTTTAACCTTGAACGAATGGGGTTTAAGAGGATTGCCAAGGTGGCATTGAACCCATGTGAAGTAGGGTTAAGGGATGGTGATGGTTTTGTCTTGGGGTTGCAGGGGGTGCAGGGATGATAAATAGTAAAAATGGCAGGAAGGGTTTGAACTGGGGTGTGTTACAGGGTAAAGGTTTGGGATTTTGACAGAATTGGCCCCTTAATTTGTATGGTGTGTTTGCATGGAAAGTCCTTGTGGTGTAAATGGTATAAAGGAGTTGGCAGTTTTGGCCCCTCAACTTGTTTGTTATTGTTGCAACCACAGTCCTTGTGGTGTAATGGTGTTAACAAACTTAACAGCCGTATTGGTTTGGGCTTTGTAATTGGGCCGATTTGGTTAAAAATGGCAATGGGCCATTTTCTTTGTATTGGTCTTCATATAATACCTTAACGGGCTGACCCGGCCCATTAGGTGGGTACGGGTGGGCCCATTGAGTATTTCTTCAGTTACGGCTTCGTCTTTGACTTGACTTTTGACTGGTTGACTTTGACTTTTGACTGGTTGACTTTGATTGGCTGTCTTTGACTGGCTTTGACTTGACTTTTCGCGCTCTTTTCATTCTCGTGCTCGGTTTTGTCGTTTAGGCTTTGTTTTTGTCCTTTTTTGAATATTTGTTACCTGCATAATACAAACAGCAAAACAAGCATATATTTGGCACTTTATGTCTGTTTTTGGTCATTTAGGCTCGTTTTATTAGGTAAAAGGTTTGTGTATTTAAGCACATACCAATCTCAAAAGCCTTTGCTCAAGGATGAAGATGGTGAAGGAGTAGATGTTCATTTATATTGATTTATGATTGGTTCATTGATGTACCTTACTTCTTCAAGACCTGATATTATGTTTCCAGTGTGTGCCTGTGCAAGCTACCAAGTCAACCCAAAAGTTTCACATCTTCATGCTGTGAAAAGAATTTTTAGATACTTAAAAGGTCAACCTAAATTGGGCCTTTGGTATCCTAAAGATTCACCTTTTGATTTGGTAGCATACACTGATAGTGATTATGCTGGAGCAAGCTTGGATAAGAAGTCAACAATAGGAGGTTATCAATTCCTTGGGTGCAGATTGATCTCATGGCGGTGCAAGAAACAAACTGTGGTTGCAAATTCCACTACAGAAGCTGAATATGTTGCTGCTTCAAGTTGCTGTAGACAAGTACTATGGATTCAAAATCAACTTCTTGATTATGGGTACAACTTTATGCATACCAAAATATTTATTGATAATAACAGTACTATATGCATTGTTAAAAATCTTGTTTTTCATTCAAAAACAAAGCATATAGAGATTAGACATCACTTTATTAGAGATAGCAATGAAAAGAAGTTAATTCAAATGGTTAAAATTCATACTGACAAGAATGTTGCAGATTTGCTTACAAAAGCCTTTGATGTAAGTAGATTTCAATATTTGATTGCTAGTATTGGAATGATTAATCTTTAAAATCTTTTATCTCTTTTAAAACAGTTTTGAATGGATTAGTACTGTTATTCATGTCATTAAAAGTTTCTGCTGTTAAGTATAATTAGTGCTGCTAGTTATACTTAATACTACTGAGTTAATGCTGTTAGTTATACTTACTACTGTCAAGTATAATTAATATTGTGCTTATTGTGAAAATTGCTTTGGATTGTATTTTGTGGTTTTTGGACTAACATTTTGCAGGAAAAGCAAAGAAAAATGTTTGATTAATGATGGAATTGCTGTGTAAAAATAGTGAAGAATACAAGTAATCTTTGATATGAGATGGGAAGAAACTTAGTGAGAGAAAGTGGAAGGAAGGATGTATTCTAGAGAGAGAAAGTAAGAAACATATAATTCATTAGCAAAGTGAGAATACAAAACCAACCAACCAACACCCTCTCCAAGGCATGAAGAGGGTATTTATACATACAAAGTGGTCGGCCATGGGCCTAAATGGGCTTTCCACGGGCCTTTAGGCCATTTTAGCTTAATTAACTTAACTACGGGCTTTGACTATTCTACATTGGTAGTGACCGATACTTTTCTTGTTTCTAACAATCTCCCCCTAAGGGAGGTCACTCCAATTTACAAAAATTTAATCCTAGCATACTATGCTTTGTCTTTAGTCTTCAGCTCGTAAACTTCATTTCTTGATTTACTCTTGTAAATATGTTGTAGTGATTAGTGACTTTGGGATCGAGCTTGTTCCTTTATCTTTAACTTGTATGTGAGAATGTGATCTTGAGCATCTTGAGATCATCAACCAAGCATAATCTCTTCGCCATCTTAATGAACTTTGCCATCTTGTGAAACTTGTGACTTTGGACCGACATGCTCATACCTTTCTTGATTTGTTGACTTGAAAAGCTTTAATGTTGCATCTTTCTTGAAATTCTTTAACTTTAACACTTTGTCACTTCGAGAAAGACGTTCGGTATCAGAGTGACGGAAACTTCTTTGAAATTCTTTAACTTTAATACTTTGTCACTTCAAGAAAGACGTACGGTATCAGAGTAGCGGAAGTCTTGAAACATGTATGTTAAAGCCTAATTGTAGGCTTCATAGATCGTTTTGCCCATCTAGGATATCATAACATTGATCACGCAGCGGAATAAC
>BQNB010192055.1:0-11646 GCA_026074375.1 Tanacetum coccineum
AGTGTTTCAAGTACCTTTTAAGCTAAATGTTTTTTTATGTTACCTATTAAACAAAAAATAGAACCCACATCAATCCATTCACAAGTAAATAGGTGTATGGCTACCAACTTGAAGTGCCTTCATAATGAATGACTCAACGGCATGCGCACCAGCTGCTGAAGTGAGCTTCGTACAACACTAAAAAATAGATAAAAATGTTACTTTAACAAAGCCAAGGGATTCTAAATTCAAAATCATGTAACCTTTTCACAGGGAATTACCTCTATTAATAGATAAAGGATTTTAACTTCAACCCTCGACAGTGTTTGATGATGGGATTTATTGTTTCTTTCTAACAAATCTTTCAACAAAGAATCCACTTCTTAAACAAGCAAAACTTGGCTTCTCAAGCCTTTGAGCAAAGATAACACTTTCAGCTGCCAAAGTGTCAATATAGAAGTTGATACACATTAACTTGGATACATAGAAAAGAATGTAACTAATAAATATAGAATTGCAAGACGAACCATAGAACTGAGTAATAAAACAAGTAAATAACAACAATTTTCATAACTTACCACGCCATATGGATTTAATAACAGCGCAGAGCTCAAGATAAACTTTATAATGCTCTCCTTTTTAGGTCGATCAAAGCTGTATATATTTAAAGAAGTACATCATATATATATATATATATATATATATATATATGAAGATGAAAAAACTATCATAATAAATGGTAAAATGAAGGCTAAGAAAATACAGGTGGTGTGATGATCAGGTCTGGTAAACAGGCAATATAGTCTAAGTTGATACAGGTAATGTTTCAGTAGCCGTCAAACCCCGCGGTCAGGTTAAGCTGACGTTCAAACACTTTTGTCCATTCAAAAGAATAAAAAAATTATAAGTATAACTTCTATTCTGATATAATCTATTCTATAAATAACTTCTAATCTTCATCTCAGAGTAATCTTTATCTCTGTTATCTATGACTTCACTTAGCAGTATTAATCTTCTCTTAGCAGTACTAACTATCGCGAACAGTATTAATCTTGTGCTAGCAGTATTAACTCAGTTAATACTATTAGTTATAATCTGAGTAGTACTAATTCCTTAAACTAGAAGTACTAACCTATGAAGATTTATTCCCAACATGAAATTTAATGATAACTGATTTCACATTTTGCTCTAAATAACAGCCATATGAATACTTCACGATGTGACTGTTATGAATATATTGGTCTTATATAATCACCTTAAATCTGGCCATAAACATAATTTAGTCACACATTTGTGATATGATGTGGCTATTGTAAAGGCATATAGTCACATGATCGTGCTAGAAGTAAATGTGACTATACACATTAGCTTTTGGCAAGCTAACACAAACTAAACTTTAAACACACATATTAAGTTACATGACCATATGTACTGGATTTTGGCTACACTTAAATAATGTGTGAAAAAACTTGAGTCCGTGATTTAGACACATAAATAAACACTTCATGTGACCATATATGACATTATGAATTTAGACACACAAACACTCATGTGCTAATATAAAGTTAATGATAATCGATTTTACATTTTGGTCTAAATAATAGCCACATGAATACTTCACGATGTGACTATTATGAATATATTGGTCACATAATAAAAATCCCCCCCAATTAAATAGGCCCATAACATAAATTAGTCACAACATTTGTGATAATCTGTGGCTATTGTAAAACGGATTGTCACATGATCGTGCTAGAAGTAAATGTGATTATTCACATTAGCTTTTGGCAAGCTAACATAAACTAATCTTTAAACACACATATTTAGTTACGTGACCATATAACTGGATTTTGGTTACACTTAAATAATGTGTGACAAAACTTGAGTCCATAATTTAGACACATAAACTAACACTTCATGTGACCATATATGACAATATAAATTTAGACACACAAACACCCAATGTGACTAATATTAAATTTAATGATAACCGATTTCATATTTTGCTCTAAATAATAGTCACATGAATTCTTCACGATGTGAATATTATGAATATATTGGTCACATATAACCACTTTAAATATGGCCATAAACATAATTTAGTCACCAAATTTTTGTAATGTGTGGCTATTATAAAGGCATATAGTCATATGATCGTGCTAGAAGTAAATGTGACTATACACATTAGCTTTTGGCAAGCTAACATAAACTAAACTTTAACACACTTATTTTAGGTACGGTGACCGATATGTACTGGATTTTGGCTACACATACCATAATTGTACAAAACTTAGAGACCAATGAGTTAGACATAATAAACAAACCCACATCATGGTGACCATATTTGACAATATGATTTAGACACCAACCACGTATGAATAATATGAAATTTTATTGATAAACATATTCACATTTGCAACAAATAATAGCCTACATGAATACTACGATTGTGACTATTATGAATATATTGGTCACATATAATCACCTTAAATGTGGCCATAAACATAATTTAGTCACACATTTATGATATGTTGTGGCTATTGTAAAGGCATATAGTCACATGATCGCGCTAGAAGTAAATGTGACTATACACATTAGCTTTTGACAAGCTAACATAAACTAAACTTTAACCACACATATTTAGTTTGTGGACCATAATACGGGATTTTAGCTACACTTAAAAAATGTGTTACAAAACTTAAGTCCATGATTAGACACATAAACAAACACTTTACGTAACCATATATGACATTATATATTTAGACACACAAACACTCAATGTGACTAATATGAAATTTAATGATAACCGATTTCACATTTTGCTCTAAATAATAGCCACATGAATACTTCACGATGTGACTATTATGAATATATTAGTCACATATAATCACCTTAAATGTGGCCATAAACATAATTATCCACACATTGTGATATGCTCAGGGCTATTGTAAAGGCATATAGTCCACATGATCCGTCTAGAAGTAAATGTGATTATCACATTGCTTTTGGCAACTAACAGAAACTAATATTTAAACACACATATTTAGTTACGTGACCATATGTACTGGATTTTGGTTACACTTAAATAATGTGTGACAAAACTTAAGTTCATAATTTAGACACATAAACAAACACTTTATGTGACCATATACGACATTATAAATTTATACACACCAACACACAATGTGACTAATATGAAATTTAATGATAACCGATTTCGAATTTTGCTCTAAAATAATATCACATGAATCTTCACCCGATGTTGAGTATTTAATGAATATATTGGTCACTATATCATCACCTAATATGGCCCATAAACATACATGTTAGTACCACATATTTGTTAAATGTTGTGGCTATTGTAAAGGCATATAGTCACATGATCGTGCTATAAGTAAATGTGACTATACACATTAGCTTTTGATAAGCTAACATAAACTAAACTTTAAACACACATATTTTGTTATGTGACCATATGTACTGGAATTTTGGACTACACTTAAATAATGTGTGACAAAACTTGAGTCCATGATTTAGCCCCCCTTTGGTCCTAAAAGGGACAATTAAACAACAAATTAGAAAATACTTTTTAGATGAACACACTATCTAGTTACAACATAGCTTACTCAAACCACTACTATCTAAAAAATTCAGTTTTTCACTCAGTTGTTTCCACAAACACATGGCGTGCATACAAAATTACATAAAATCTTGGAACAATCAAACATAAACTTAGAAAAAACTTATTGAGATTAAAAAAGTCATTTATAAAGCCAGGAGTTTATAATACAAATCTTACAATTTCACCATAAGTAGTTTGACCAGAGTTGGATTGTTGATGTTGCTGCACATTCTTGCTATTTCCTCTTGAAGGTTGCATCCTGGATTCACAAAAATAGACTGGCTTAAAAGAGCCATGGAGAAAAAACATTAAAACTTATACAAATGGCCCATGACATTACCTTGGATCTTTCAAATAAATCATGTTATCTTGGATTTAAGATGTTTCAAATGCTTCTCTCCCGCATCCCTGACTGCCTTAAATTTCAGTAATAATTGTTAATTAATCATTAGAAAAACATGAAATCCTACCAGAAAGATGAATTGTTGACAGGTGATGCGAGTAGAGGTGTCGTTTTCATATAGATCTGGGCACAAGTTTTTGATCAGAGCTAAATCACTGGTTTCTGACATGTGATGAAAGTAGTGGTTGGATTTTTAATGAAAAAGATGAATTGTATTTTAATGTAGGCTTTTTGAGACAAGATGAAATGGTTGGTTTCAATTTTTTGGTGAAAAAGATAAGAGGGAAAATTCTGGCTTGTCAATTTTTAGAGGAAGTAAAATCAAATTTTTTGGGGTAAAACTAGAGGTGGAAACGAGTCAAGCTCAAGCTTGAGCTCGACTCGTTTATATATATAAAGTTTGATCTCGTTTCGACCCTCATATGTTGCTCGAGCTCGCCTCCAAAAAATTTTCACAACCTCGAGACTAATTTATATGTTGCGTTGAATAAATAAAGTTCAAATAGAGCTCGACTCGTTAATCTCACAAAGCTCAAGCTCGTTTACTTCTTTTTAGCTCGTTTATACACAAATATATGTATATATATGCGTATTGTTATACATGAGATGTAAATGGATGAGTCGAGTTGGTATCGTTATACATGAGATGTTAAACGGATGGATCGAGATGGTATCGTTTTACATGAGATGTTAAACGGATGAGCCGATATGATATCGTTATACATGAGATGTGAAATGGATGAGTCGAGATGGTATCGTTGTACATGAGATGTTAAACAGATGAGTCGATATGATATTGTTATACATGATATGTGAAACGGACGAGTCAAGATGGTCTTGTTATACTTGAGATGTTAAATGGTTGAGCCAAGGTGATATCAATATGAGACATTAAACAGATGATTCGAGATGGTATCTTTATACAAGACATGTTAAACAGATGAGTCGAGGTGATACCGTTATACATGAGATGTTAAAGGGATGAGTCGAGATGGTGTCGTTACACATGAGATGTTAAGCGGATGAGTCGAGATGGTGTCATTACATAAGATGTTAAATGGATAAGTCGAGATGGTAATGTTATACATGAGATGTTAAATGGATGAGTCGAGATGGTAATGTTATACATGAGACATTAAATTTATGAGTCGAGATGGTATCGTTATACATGAGATGTTAAACGGATGAGTCAATATGATATCGTCATACATGATATGTGAATTGGATGAGTCGAGATGGTATCGTTGTACATCAGATGTTAAACGCATGAGTCGATGTGATATCGTTATACATGAAATGGTAAACGGATGAGTCGATATGATATTGTCATACATGAGATGTGAAACAAATGAGTCGAGATGATATCGTTATACATGAGATGTTGAACGGATGAGTCGAGGTGAGATCGTTATACGTGAGATGATATACATGAGAGGTTAAACGAATGTGATCCGATGGTTGAGGATGATCCACGTATTAGACATCCCAGGGTGTAGGCAAGTATGACACATGATATACCATTTACTTTATAAAATTTAATTAAGCTCTAACGTAAATGTCTAGCTTATTTAACCCTTAAACTCTACGCCTTAGAGAAAGTGAAGTGAGACAAACACAAAACTGAGCAAAGATTAAGCATTAGATAATAAGCAATAAGCTAGCTTAATAATAAGCTAATCTAAAAACTACTATTTTTATTAATTAAAATTGTAAACTTTTTATAAACTAAAACTATATTTAATAATGAAAACTTTTATAAAAAAACTTTAGCTTTAAAATAAGGTGCACATAAAAAGCATTAAACCAAATAAGCTACAACTTATTTAGTTTTGCTAAATTTGAAAATTTAAAAGTGAAAGAAGTTAAAAATAAGCAGAGGGAGTAAAAGCCACAGTTTAATAAGCAGTTTCTATAAGCACTCTTTAATCTACTAGCCAAAAACAATGAAGCTTAAACTTCTATATTAAAAAGGAAATGCATAACATTAACGAATAAGTTACTCTGGCAAGATGGTAACCCGCTTGACTTCCATAAGGGAGGTCGCGGGTTCGATTCTTTGTTTAAAGTGAAGAAATGTGTATTTTGTGTGACTACTGATCATCCAATGGTCACATGAATTTTATTTTTGTGTGGCCCTTTGTAATATTTAGTCACACAAAGCATGTTTGTTTTGGGTATTTAGTCACATACAATTAAGCATAAAGTGGCCAAAAGTGTTAATAAGTGTGACCATATGTTGTTTAAAGTGAAGAAATGTGTATTTTGTGTGACTATTGATCATCTAATAGCCACATGAATTTTATGTTTGTGTGGCCTTTTGTAATATTTAGTCACACAAAGCATGTTTGTTTTGGGTATTTAGTCACATACAATTAAGCATAAAGTGTCCAAAAGTGTTAATAAGTGTGACCATATGTTGTTTAAAGTGAAGAAATGTGTATTTTGTGTGACTATTGATCATCCAATGACCACATGAATTTTATGTTTGTGTGGCCTTTTGTAATATTTAGTCACACAAAGCATGTTTGTTTTGGGTATTTAGTCACATACAATTAAGCATAAAGTGGCCAAAAGTGTTAATAAGTGTGACCATATGCTGTTTAAAGTGAAGAAATGTGTATTTTGTGTGACTATTGATCATCCAATGGCCACATGAATTTTATGTTTGTGTGGCCTTTTGTAATATTTAGTCACACAAAGCATGTTTTTTGGGTATTTAGTCAGATACAATTAAACATAAAGTGGCCAAACGTGTTAATAAGTGTGACCATATTTTGTTTAAAGTAAAGAAATTTGTATTTTGTGTGACTACTGATCATCCAATGGTCACATGAATTTTATGTTTGTGTGGCCTTTTGTAATATTTAGTCACACAAAGCATAAAATTTAATGATGACCGATTTCACATTTTGCTCTAAATAATAGCCACATGAATACTTCACGATGTGACTATTATGAATATATTGGTCACATATAATCACCTTAAATATGGCCATAAACATAATTTAGTCACACATTTGTGATATGCTGTGGCTATTGTGAAGGCATATAGTCACATGATCGTGCTAGAAGTAAATGTGACTATACACATTAGCTTTTGGCAAGCTAACAGAAACTAAACTTTAAACACACATATTAAGTTACGTGACCATATGTACTGGATTTTGGCTACACATAAATAATGTGTGACAAAACGTTTAGTGTGACCATATATGGCATTTGGTCATAGTGTTCAAGTGTGTGACATATATTTGTCACTATTTATATGTATATCGTAACTAATGATTCAACCTTACTTTTCATTTGTTACGCGTCCCAAATTCATATGTGGCTAAATAATTAGCAAAAGATAGCAGTCACCCTTAAATAATGTGTAACAAAACTTTACTGTATGATTTAGACACATAAAAAATTACATCATGTGACCATATATGCCAATTTGGTCACATTGTTCAAGTGTGTGACATATATTTGTCACTATTTATATGTATATCGTGACTAATGCTTCAAGCTTACTTGTATTTGTCACGCGTTTCAAATTCATATCTGGCTAAATAATATTATCAGTTACCTTTAGCCACATACTGTTCGAATGTGTGGCAATACAGTTCTAATGGTCACACAATCGAAATTTTCATGTATGGCTAATTAGTAAATGTTGTCTATTTTGCTACCTTTAGCCACATAAATATGTGAATGTGTGGCCGTTCAATTTTGCCCATGTGTGACCAAATCTACCTCTTGTACTAGTGTCCCAAGCTCAAAAAAGGGATATAATATTGCTCACAAGAGCTTAATCATTAAGCTAGCTTATACATTAAGCTCTGAATAAGCCCTTCCATTTCTGGCTTATCTTCCAAGTGGCTTATTCAATAATTTTGAGTGGATTTGAGTGATAAGCTTATTCAGTTAAGCTTAAAACAAGCTTAACTGAATAAATGATAGCTTATTAGATGAAGTGAGCTTATTGAGCTTATTTAAGACATTTTGTAAACGAATTTTGTGTGACATATATTTGTCACTATTTATATGTATATCGTGACTAATGATTCAACCTTACTTTTCATTTGTCACGCATCCCAAATTCATATGTGGCTAAATAATTAGCAAAAAATAGCAGTCACCCTTAAATAATGGGTTAACAAAAACTGACTGTATGATTTAGACACATAAAAAATTACTTCATGTGACCATATATGCCAATTTGGTCACATTGTTCAAGTGTGTGACATATATTTGTCACTATTTATATGTATATCGTGACTAATGCTTCAAGCTTACTTGTATTTGTCACGCGTTTCAAATTCATATGTGGCTAAATAATATTACCAGTTACCTTTAGCCACATACTGTTCGAATGTGTGGCAATACAGTTCTAATGGTCACACAATCGAAATTTTCATGTGTGGCTAATTAGTAAATGTTGTCTATTTTGGTACCTTTAGCCACATAAATATGTGAATGTTGTCGGCCGTTCCATTGTGCCCCATATGTGACCAAATCCACTTTTTGTACTGGTGTCCCAAGCTCAAAACAGGGATATAATACTGCTCACAAGAGCTTAATCATCAAGCTAGCTTATACATTAAGCTCTGAATAAGCCCTTCCATTTCTAGCTTATCTTCCAAGTGGCTTATTCAATAATTTTGTGTGGATTTGAGTGATAAGCTTATTCAGTTAAGCTTAAAACAAGCTTAACTGAATACATGATAGCTTATTAGATGAAGTGAGCTTATTGAGCTTATTTAAAACATTTTGTAAACGAATTTGCATAAGAGTAAAAAACATAAGTTCAACCCACAAATTTAAGCGGATAAATAACAATTTGGTATTAATGAAAAAGAGATTACAAGGCTTTTAAAAGGAAATTACATTAATAAGCTAAAATTAAAATAAATAAGCTACTAAAAGCTACACTACGCTAGATGCCTAACCGTGTGAGTAAGAGCTCTATTTATAGCCATGAGAGGAAGGATCCAGAAGCAAAAGGAGCGTCCCTTTGATTCATATCTAATCTCTTTGAGCCTTTAAATCATTTCCACGCCCTCTAAGCCAAAAAGATTGCTCAAAGTTCGCCAGGGTGTCAATGGAGTGATGCCAGACTTGCCACATAGGCCTTCTAGAAGAGGATGGGACGTATGTGTGGAGAGGATGAATTTACCCTGTGTGTTACTTTGTTGTGTGTAAAAATGAGAGGGAAGGGGATAATGAATAGTAAATTTTGACCCGGCTTTTATCAGTTGACTTGGGCTCGGGTATTAGGGATTGGTCTTGGGCTTTTTATTATGATTTAAGCCAGGATTGATTTAACAAAAATATGGATTTGGACTTTTTGATTCAAGGCTCATAAAAGGCTTATGTTTTTGTTATTCAATTGTTAATGGGCTGACTTGGACCATTAAACGGGTACGAGTCGGCTCATTAAAAATGAAAAACGCCTTCGGCTTTGTTTTCTCACGCTCTTCCAATCTCGTGCTCAGGTTTGTCCTTTTTGTCTTTGTTTTTGTCCTTTTATGAAATATCCGTTAACTGCACAATACAAATCACAAAACACACATATACAATGCATTTTTCATGTACTTTTGGTTATTTAAGCTCATTTTAATAAGGAAAAATAATATGTGATCAAACACATATAAAAAATCCCCCATACTAAGCTATTGTCGTGTCCTCACGCAATGTCATATTCACACATAGAAAACTAAAAAATTCAACCCCCTTAGACTAATTACCTCGATAAGTAGCTAAGTGTTCATCTAAGGGGATTAAGAAATTACTAGTTTAAAACGCCCAGTTTTACCATTTTTATAAGTATGCACACATTTATTATTATCATTCATCATCATTTTTTTATATCATAACTTTAAGGATCACGGAACAAGAAACACTTATAAACTATGTCTAAAAGGATAAATTCATCGTCCTCGATTTTTCACCCGCCCCAAACCAAGCTTAAAAACGAAATCATTGTTAAATACAAGTTAAGATGCTAACACTACTCATAAATGCTAATTGTGTACGCATAGCTACTTTTCGCTCCCTTATTCCTAAATCCTCTAAAGGTTTTATTCTTATTATTGGTGACAAATAAATTATGGCCTTATTTATATAAAGTAAGCCCGGTTTAGACCATAATTAGTTTGAAATCCTTTCCTAAAGAGACGATATGGTGAGAATAAGGTCCACATTAAGGTTCTAATTTCGCATGATTTAGGGGTTATCCTTTTTATTTCATCCGAAACAACTCAACTACGAGTCCAGAGACGGAGGCTTTATTTAGATAACCCCGGAGTCAAAACTTGGCTTTATTATTATTATTATTATTATTACAACATTATTAAACCCCCTTGGTCCTTTAAACAACTGCCATATCGGTATGCAAGCCGACCATGGTCCAGCAGTCTTATTTCGACTAGGAGATCCTCGACCTTTTATCAGTCTCGGATTTATTATTCTTACTATGGGCCTTCTTTTGAAGACTGTCACATCGGCAGCGAACCGACCAGAGACAATAAACTTTTATCAGCCCACAGTTATTATTATTATTATTATTACCTCCACCCTTTAAACGACTGTCACATTTAACTACCTAGACAACGGTAGCGAGCCGTCAAGAATCGGTAGCCTATTTCCCCACAACACTGACAAAACCTCGATGTATACCTTACTTTCACTTGAAGGAATCTCTACGAAGGGATCTAAACTAAGAATCGCAAAAACCAAAGCAACTTTATAATAATATAACGTTTATTAAGCTGATGGGAGCAAAAAGCCACAATTAACCTCTATGAGCTCTAAAGAGATCCAACTACTCCACGTTTAACATCTAACTTATATAAAACTCTATCATTTTTTGTTCTTCGCAAATTTAAAATCTTTAATAAAAAGATCCGCGAATGCTTAGTCTAATAAAAACAAACTTTGCATATTTAAAGTCTATTATGGAAACTTGCAAACTCTTGGCTCTTTCAAACTAGAATTCGGGTTTTAAAGCTTCTTCTATAAAAGACTAGAAAAAGCTTAAATTTATATAGGTTAAGGGGAAAGCTAGAGTGCAACATGCTCGATCAAGTCAAAATTTATTCTCAAAAAGACAAAAATTCGTGTCAAAACACTTATTTTATTTTTTGAATTTTTTTTAATTTTGACCTAAAATCACATATTTTTGGTATTTTTGGTGGCAAAATGTAACATTTCTCAATTTCAGGTCACTTTATGACATCTATTATTCGTCACTATTTCTTTTAGTCCGATACGCATTTACTTTTAAGCTAAATCGCGTAGACTATAAATAATCAATTAATGAAAACGGTCGTCAAATAAATTAGGGTCTACATCAACCAAGTAATAAATAATTATTAAGAAGATAATTATGTACTTTGCTAATTTTATTTTTATTGGTCACGTAAATATCTTACGTTTCGCAATAAAATGCATCTAGACACACCACGGAAGTACCTAGACTCAAACCAATACCTATTTTAAAAGTCACTAACAAGAAATTTAATAAAAACTTATGTTAATGACACATGATTGCCGAGTATGGGCAAGTGAGCCCACACTAAAATCGTCCTAAGTGATTTATGAGCTAGCAAAATCTCTTAACAATCTTTACAAGTACTAGTACAACCATGGTTCAATA
>BQNB010192057.1:0-11646 GCA_026074375.1 Tanacetum coccineum
AACGAATGTCAAGAAATAACAGTAAGCTACATAATTATGTTTTCTTAAAAAGTCATAAACATGGAGTTTGTACTTAACTTGAAATTACTATTGAGGCCATGAGTCAGCGCTTATTTTTACTTTAGTTTAATAATTGTTATGTCTACTTGTTAAGACATGTACATTAAGTCATATACTTGTGAAAGACTTATAACGTAAAGTAAGAAGTTAACTTATTATGTCTTCTTGTTAAGACATGTACATGAAGTCATTGACTTGATCAAAGACTTATAACAAATAGTAAGAATTGGATGTTTATGTCTACTTGTTAGAACATACAGATAAATTCATTGACTTGATCCAAGACTAATAAAATAAAGCATGCAACCAATTTAGTAATAATATTGATGCTATTATGTATTGACTTAAGTTGGCAAATAGGTAAAGCCGTAAAGTATAATTTCATGTAGTAAATTGTAGAATTTTTTGACAATATCGATCCTTTTAGAATATCATAATTTTATGATATGTCCTACAAGAAAAATTAAACTCTATTGATAGTGTTTGATTATTGATGAATTTAAGTACTTTACCTCTTAAACTATCAAGGTTAGTAAATTGTGTATGTCATGTATATAGTCAATAAGACTTCAACCTAGAAGGTTATTGAGACATTATTCTAGTAATAAGATTGGATGAATCTCATTGTGTCTTGATTTAAGTTCTGAATTTGTTAAAATCTCTTGAAGATGGTTATTAACAAAAGTCAAGAATTGTTAATGTATTTTTAAAGTTTTGAATTTGTTAAAATCTCTTAAAGATTGTTATTAACAAAAGACGAAAACTATTAATGTATTTTTTATGTCCCAAATAAGAACAATTTATTGTTGCTCCATATGGTATGTATTTGGAGAATACTATTTCTTACAAAAAAGCAGAGGGATGTGTGAGAGCAATCGTTTAGATGTGAGAGATACAATAACCAAAATACACAAATTGAAGCACAAGAGAATGTTACTAAAAGTCATAGATCCGCAAAGAGATACCTCGAGCACCTAAGAGATATGTAATAAATTCAATGCTTAAAAAATATGAGTTAGAAGATCATGGGAACCTGCTAACAATAAGATATGCATAATCAGATCTTGAATTTGATGAATGACTTAAATCTATGTATGTTAAGATGTTGTCCATAAAAGATAATCATTTTTGATATTTGATTGATCTTTTACCAATCGATTAGACTGTGAGGTTTAAATGAGTTTTTTTTAAAAGAAGACTTATAAGGACAATATTGTATACACATTTATTGCACGTTGAAGGGACATGGAGGTCTTTATCATAATCACTATGATTAAAACTTATTCATTTACAAACATTAAATATATAAAGATGATTAAATTATCATACTTGTTTTCATGATTATGAGATTGACAAATTAAATATCAAACTCTTTATTAAATGATTATCTTGCGAAGATGTTGTGTAATCAAAAAGAGGTTTTATCCCCCCCCCCCCCCCCCCCCCCCCCCCCGAATCAAACCATTCTCTTTACACAAAGTATACAAAAGGAAGAATCAAGTGTTGATCACTGACGGAGTTTAAAGAGAATCTTAAGTTTAATTGTTAAATCAGTCACTTGTTTGATTTGTTTTTTAGTTATAACTAAGATAGCTCATGAGTACGCCTAAGAGCTAGTGGGAGCACTTTGTTTTATTTTTCTTAAAATTAAATATGTTGTTAAACTTATTAGAAAAAATTTTTCATCCAAGCAAGATCTTATCCCTTAGATTGAAATAAAGTCTCTTATGAGATTTAAAAAAGAATACCATACAACTTGGATTTTTGTTTGAAAGGAATTAACATATGCGGGTGGCAGTAATTAAATGCAATATGAAATATTATTGAGTGAAACTCGAATGATCTATCTCACTTAATGAGATTGAACACATAAATGGAAACTTTCAGTCTAACTAAATGATTTATTATGTATATCATATTGTGTGTGGGGATAGTCGTATCATTTGCATAAGTGGAAGATGATTTGACAACATTGATATCTAAACGAAAGTAATTAGATAACTATTTAAATCAACATTCTGATGGATGTTGTTTGGATTAGGAATTCATTTCTAAACTTAGTAATGAAGAGACTATGGATATACACTGCGATAATCATATTGCAATTATCATTGTCAACAAACCTTGTGTTTGAGTTAGATTTAAACATTACCAAAGAAGTGTTCATAGTTTACGGATTTAAGCATAGAGTTGTTGTATACACTACTGTTTGTTTTAATTGAGATGACGCTCACACTGTGTTATTAATTTTTTGGAGATGAAAAAGAAAAGGAAAGGGGAGTAAAGAAACGTATGTGAGAGTAAAGGAAAGAATCTTGTTACTATTTTTGTGTTCTCCAGCCAAAAAGAAAACGGAAGGCAAAGTATAAAAATATTCAAGTACTTTACAAATGTAGCCTTTGAGTATAATATAAACTCATCTGTGTTCAACATATTAACTACTGTGAAAAATCAATGTAAAAATTGATATTGATTGCAAAGCAAACTAAAGTAGTGCAATCCACCGTTGAATTCTAAGATTAAGAATTAGTTTTTCCTTTTGATTAAAAAGCTAATTCTTTAGATCTGGTCATGGATCGTGAGTTCATTTACGATTTTGAATAAATTCTATTTGGGGTCCATTTGTTTTCGTTTATAACATACATTGCAATAGATAACATTGAAACTACATTTTTCATTGGGTGCTACTATTGGTAACCCGGCCCACCATAAAGTACACATGTTCCGTACCTTTTGTCTCCCAGTTTATAGTACAACACAGTTTTTTATAAGTTTCTGTTTCGTAATTTTTGACATTTTAATACTTTTGACTTGTTAAACTTTATAATTTTTATTTCGTACTTTTCGTTTTAAAGTTTTATAATATAAACAAAATTATAAAAAATCAGAAAAATTTTAGAAAAACAAAAAACCAGAAAAAACCGAGGGTACAAACGGTCTTCTGGCTACAAAAAGCATGGTTACCGGCGTTGCTGCGGGACGTTAATTTTTTTACGCGCATAGTGGGCGTTTATTGTTTTTTTCTAATTTTTTTTATTTTATGCGGGTTTAATTTTTTGGGCTTATGTTTTATAGTGGTTTTTTTTTTATATGGGCTTATGTGTTAGCCTCATGGGCGGGTATTTTTTGATCTAAATAAGTCAGTACATTTGTTAATTTTCTTTTTTTTAATTTTGAGGCAGAGTATTTTTTTATATTGCGTATTTTTAAAAAACAAGTGCATATTACTGTAGATGGACGTAAAAAAAAACGAACGTCGTATCACTTTTGTGCCGAACAAATATTTTTTTTATATTATTTTGTTCGCTTTTATTTTTTTGGTCTTATGTTTAATAGTGGTTTTTTATTTATATAAAGTCAGTTACTTTGTAATTTTCTTTTTTTATTTTGTGTCGAGTATTTTTTTTTTGTATTGCGTATTTAAAAAAAAAATGGGCCGGCCTAAACTGGGAGCCCATTGGGCCGAACACTGTTCATATTACTGTAGCACGACGTATGTAAAAAACGACGTCCTATCACTTTTGTGCGAAATTATTTTTTTTTTAATATTATTTTTTGTGGTTGTTTTTGTTATTATGAGTTATGTGTTGGGCCTCATGACGCGTGGTATTTTTGATATGAATACGTCATATGTACTTTTGTAATTTTTATAGTTTTTTATTTTGGGACGAGTATTTTTTTTTTTGTATTGCGTATTTAAAATAAAAAAATTGGGCCGACCCAAACTGTGAGCCATGGGCCGAGCACTGTTCTATTACTGTAGCACGTCGTATTAAAAAAAAAAAGGTGGAGGCCTGGGCCCAAACTGAGAGCCCATTGAGCCGAACACTGTTCATATTACTGTAGCACGACGTAAAAAACGACGTCGTATTACTTTTGTAATGTGTATGTATATAATGAGAGTACGTCTCGTAAATTTTTTTTTTCTTCTTATTTTTGGCCAAAGAAGAGGAGCGGGATTATAAAGTTTTTTTTTTTCCGGGCCGATGAACAGTAACCGAGCCCAGTAGACCGGGTACTGTTCATTTTACTGTAGCAGATAAGAGTCAAAAACGACGTGAGTACCACTTTTTAATTGAGCTTTTTTTTTTCATATTATTTTGTGCGGGTTTTATTTTTTCAGTCTCATGTTTGATAGTTTCTTTTGTTTTATATTAATTGACAATCGCGCGTTTTTTTTTTTTTTTGGCCAGGCGATAGAAAGCCGTAAAATAGTTAAAAATGAGAGTTCGTTTCCCGTCGTTATTTGTTTTTTTCTTAATTTTGGCACAAAGAAGGAGAGCGGGATTATTAGTTTTTTTTTTTTTTTTTTTCTGGGCCGATGAACCAGTACCCGAGCCCAGTGGGCGGGTTTTTTTTTGGGACCAGGCGTTAGGAAAAGCCGTTAAATAGTTAAAAATGAGAGTACGTCCCGTAATTTTTTTTTTCTTATTTTTGGCCAAAGAAGGAGAGCGGGATTATAAAGTTTTTTTTTTTTTGGGCCGATGAACAGTACCCGAGCCCAGTGGGCCGGGTACTGTTCATATTACTGTACCAAGCCGCAAAAACGGCGGCGTACGTCCCGTAAATTTTTTTTCTTATTTTAGCCAAAGAAGGAGAACGTTGATTAAGCATAATGAGTCGAAAATGTGATGCATAATGACACATATAAAAATTCAGAAAACATAATGAGTTATACATGTGAGTACATAGAGTATTAGTGGCTTTTACCCTTCAATAAAAGATTGAAATAGCAATAGATAACATTGAAACTACGTTTTTCATTTCATTGATTCATAACCAAAATACAAAATAACATAAGACATCTTCATTCTACCATAACCAACACAAAAACCACCTACACTTGCTACTTTTTGCCATAACCAAATCACTTAAAAACATAACAACAAAAAACAACCAACTGACAACCAAGGCCCTCTTCATTCTTATAGCTTGAACACTTTTTTGTTGTAGTTGTCCTCGTAGGTCATTCATTCAACGTAAAAGACCCGGAATGATTTGCACAGCTTTTAGACACATAAGAGGATCATACTAATCAATAATCCCACAATTTTGAACCTATTAAAAATAGTCGATAATTATGTCAATCAAATTAGGGGTTTTTTAAAACTAAGATTTATTAAAAACATACCATTTTAGAACAACAATAAAATCGTCTGTCTGGATTAATTGTAGTCTATGAAGTTTTAATGGTGGCTTGCGAATTGCAGTTAGGGCATCTCACCATTGTTAGTGTGTGTTTGTATGTGGATCTCTGAAAAGTTTTCAAGTGATATGTTTGTGAGAAAGAGGAGTGAGTGAAAAGGTTTATAAAGAGTAAATTGCATAAATCGTCCTTAAAGTTTGGTCAAATTGCATGTTTCGTCCCAAACGTTACGAAAGTGCAAGGATCGTCTTTGTGGGAAACTTTTGGTGCAAGTATCGTCCCTGTGAGGAAACCTTTAGGGAAACCTTTGGTGCAAGTATCGTCCCCACCAAAGTTTTTCCACAGAGACTGCACTTTCGTAACGTTTGGGACGAAACATGCAACTTAGCCGAACTCTAGGGACGATTTATGCAATTTACTCGTTTATAAATAAGTAAAATAACTTAAAAAGACAATAATACCCCTCACATGTTAGTCACGCGATCCAACTTAACGGGATAAATTAACGATTGTTAGACCCGACAAATCATGGGAAAATGATCCGTTAAATATTTTTTTAGGATGATTTTCGTTAAACCTGACAAATCGCAGGGACGATTTATGCAATTAGCTATAATAATAATACTTGGGGAAAATAGAAAAATCCATATCCAGAAATGGATGAGATGGGGTGATGCAAAATGGAACGACGTGGAACCAGTTACATCTTTCCTGTCCATTTGTCCTTGTTTCCCTCCTCCTCCATTCTCTCTCTCTCAAACAGAGACACAACAACAATAACAACAATTGCAGATGGCTTCTTGTTCAACAACCAACACACTCCTTCCTCACACTCACACTCACTCACGCCACTCGTCGTCAATCAATGCTAATTCCCTGCTGACATGGAGCCGTGCTTTTTCTCCTCTTAATTCCTCACTTTATCATTCTTCCCACCTTAGAGGTACCTACGTAACTACCCACCTAACTTGTTAATTGAATTTAGTTACTATAATATATTATACGCACAGGGCGTAGCTAGTAGGGTGACTAGTGTGCTGAGTCACCCCTACTCAACACATTTCATTCATTAGTTATTTAGATTAAAAATTTAGATTAAAACCTGCTTTTCTACTAGTTTATTACATTTAGCTCCCTTATTCTATTGGCCGGCCCTCCTTAACTAAAAATCTTGGCTACACACGTATTCTAAGGAAGTGAATTTTTGTTGTCTTTGAGTTGCACTCTGCTTTAGTCAACCTTGCCAATTTCAGTCTTTAAGATGAAAAACGACTTCAGTTCATTACTTGTTGATGAAAAAATGCAGCTTTAAGTAAAAAAAATTATCCATATGTGGTCATGTATGCGAACTAGTGTATACATATTTTACCTTTGGCTGTCAGTTATAGTATTCTAAATAAGTAATGTTCTATATTTGATCTATTTCGAAGTTTAGACGTTTAGGGTGCATTTAGTTAGAGAAAATATTTCTTAGTTTTCTATTTTCAGATTTGTATAAAAAAGGAGGGGAATTAATTTTCCACTAAATATAGAAAACGCGTTCATATGATATTGTTTCTATTCTCAAGAAAAAAAAAGTTTTTTGTAGTTTCCCTTGTTAAAGTAGGAAATGCGAATTTTCCGTTTTGTAGAGAATTTGATGAGAAATATTTGATTTGAGCGCAATCTCTATCTTCCTTGTTTTGTACAAAACATATGTATGTACTACAGTTCATGCTTTGCTGCATATAGAAAAGAATCTAATTATCTAAGTATCGTCTGTTCCAAACTTGGCCTAACTTTGCTCCAAGACCTTGAATATTTTGAAACACTATCGTTTCGAATTTGCTGATCGAGAACTCTTTTTGTGTTGGAAAATTTTAGGAGTTCGAGGGTCTGTCAAGCCGCTGATTACATGTAATGCTGGGGCAGCACCTGTAGCAGCAGCTAATTTGGCACCAGGAACTCCGGTAAGACCGACTAGCATAATGGTTATCGGAGCTACCGGAACATTGGGAAGGCAGGTTGTTAGACGGGCACTAGACGAGGGATATGATGTGCGATGCCTTGTCAGACCTAGACCTGCCCCTGCTGATTTTCTTCGTGATTGGGGTGCCACTGTTGTCAATGTAAGCCTCTAAAGTCTACTCTACAACTTAGTTGATAATATTTGTCATAGTTTACTAATCTGCATATGTATAACTTTATATGTGCAGGGAGACTTAACTAAGCCCGAAACAATACCAGCAACACTCGTTGGAGTGCATACAATCATTGATTGTGCCACAGGGCGGCCCGAGGAGCCAATTAAAACCGTGAGCATCTTCACTTGCAATCTTATTTGTTACATTTGTATTAATCTTTTTGTAAGAATGTGACAGCTTTAATTAAACCTACTCTTTCACTTTAGGTAGATTGGGAAGGAAAGGTTGCTCTAATACAGTGTGCTAAAGCAATGGGAATCCAAAAATACGTATTCTTCTCAATTCACAATTGTGACAAGCATCCTGAAGTTCCATTAATGGAGATCAAGTATTGTACCGAAAAGTTTCTTCAGGACTCTGGCATCAATCATGTTGTCATTCGATTATGTGGTTTCATGCAGGTATGCTTACAGTGATCTTATAACTTTCAGAACTTTAGTTTTTCCTTCCTTAGCTTCATGTATCTACCAATGTGCTTACTAATTTCAAGCTCCAATGATATAATTAATGTCAAGTTCGCATGATCAACTTATGGGCCCCCAAATGGTCATCTTTGGAGTCGATATCTACCCAGTCGACAAAGTGACACTGTGTTTGGATTATTATTCCAAAACAAACATTTTGTGTCCTTTGTACTGATCTTGAAAATTAGAATTGTGAAATAGAGGCCAACTAATAAGTAGTGTACTTTTGTTCAAAAAAATAAGTAGAGTACTTGTTTGGCTAGCGTTCTTTCCAGGAAGATCCTTAGGTGTTCTTGCTGATTATCCCTCGATATCTTTGCATCAATGTTTATAGACGATTTGAATGTGCAACATCTAGAAATGATCTTTTCTTTTTATTATTTGACTAATAAATAAAACAAAAGATATTGAATAAACCAATGTCCAACAAAGTTGAACAACAGCAAGTGGACAGCACATATCTTATTCAATGTCCATTAGTTCATAAAAATATAAACGCATCACGTTAACATTGAATCAAGTTCACATAGGATGTTATTCTAAGCATGACTTGCAGCTTGAGTTGTAATTTGCAATATCTTCTTTTATGTGATTTCGTTTTCTGAATCTGAACGTCATTAAAACTTGAAAGACAAGGTAAACACTGTTTTTTTCATTCTTGCAGGGGCTCATTGGTCAGTATGCAGTGCCCATATTAGAAGAAAAATCTGTATGGGGAACGGATGCTCCAACACGAATAGCTTACATGGACACTCAGGTAGTTTTACATTTTTTAAAAGTATTTTATCTAACCTACCTGCACAACAGTAGTATTTTATACCAGTTGGTACCTTCTTTCAGGATATAGCACGTTTAACTTTTATTGCTTTACGAAGTGAGAAAGTTAATGGGAAACTTCTTACCTTCGCCGGGCCTCGTGCGTGGACAACCCAAGAGGTAACTAACTTCCTGTTTATTTAAGTGTTGAGTTGAGTTCTGTTTGTTTATATCAAATCATTTTGCATTTATTTTTTATATTTTCCGTGCTAATGGGTTTACTGTGATTAGGTGATTACATTGTGTGAGAGGCTAGCTGGACAAGACGCAAACGTGACTACAGTTCCCGTCTCTGTTTTGAAGTTCACTCGCCAACTAACTCGTTGTTTTGAGTGGACAAACGACGTTGCAGACAGATTAGCATTTTCAGAGGTGATAATAACACACCTGAAAATGACCAAGTCAAATACATGATTATATCTCTTCTAAAAACTCGAGCCATCTGCTTTAAACATGCATGTTTAATTTACTTCATATATATCTGTCGAAACTAATAATGTGAAATGTCTTGTATCATGTTCCGTTGCAGATTCTCACAAGTGATACTGTTTTCTCGGTACCAATGAACGAGACATATCAGCTTCTCGGAGTGGATCAGAAAGATATCCTTACATTAGAGAAATATTTGCAGGATTACTTCACAAACATATTGAAGAAGTTGAAAGACCTTAAGGCGCAATCCAAGCAAAGTGACTTCTACATATAAGGGAAGGCAAGTAATCTTTGTGTTTGTACATCAAGTTGTATCAATGACCACATATTACTTTGTAACCAACCATAAACGAGTTTCATCTTTTTTTGTATATTTTAGTTTTGTTGTTCGAGTTGTCTGCAGATCGGGCCAACATTAGAGGGTTACCTTTCCCAAGATGTGTGCGACATAGTTACTGAGTCATGAAAACCAACTAGTATGTAACATACAGAACTGTATCTAAAAACTTGCCTCGTAAGCGAGAGCCAAAGAGCATTGCTGCATAAGTGTTCGTTTATAATCCCGTCTTGGGACATGTTCATTTTTCTTGAGCTGCAAATGCCCACACAATTGTCCGTATTGGGACTTGAACTTACAGCCTCTTGACGAGTCACCTTCCAAGTGCCTATTGGTGCATGGGTCCGGCCGTCCGGATATCGACTTGTGTATAAGCAAACAACTTGTTAATCAATAAATACACGCATCCTAAAGGCGGTGCCCGGATTTGAAGCGCAAATGCCTTTAATCTTTGGAGTGCAAAGAGTGCACTTAAGTCAACCTCCCAACGATAGGCGGTGCCCGGATTTTAACCCATGATTCAACTTAACACTACAATAATTAGTAACTAAGCTAAGTTATAAAGAATAATTTGACAAGTAAATTCATTTTGATTTTTTTTTGGTAACGAGCTGGAATTTAACCCGTGCGTTGCGATGGAGGCTAATTTGTTATTGTCACGTGTGGGTTAAGCGAGTTATTTTTTACTATTTTTATTAAAAAAAAGTTATACTTTTTATTCGTACTTTTTTATATCCCGGAGGTGCTATTTGGTTCTTTGTATCTTTAGTGGCAGTTTTTATAGTTAAGCTCTTGATCTTATATTATTGAACTCTTTTTAAGTGACCTAATAATTGTAATTAGATGCACTTTTGATATTTAAATCACTTTACTAAAAAGTAATCGAATTTTAATATGATTAAAGTCATTAATGATAATTTAAGAGGCGTTATAACTTATTATGAGAGGTCCAAACCCATTTGTGGGCTATGGCCATTAAGATTTTATCATGCATAATAGTGATGAACAATAAAAAAAATAGGCAACACTACTGGGCCAAGATAAGCCCACTCAAAGGCTGGTTCCCAATTTTGGCATTTAGTGTGATGTATATAGTAAAATAAAATTAGTTAAGTTAGTCAAAATCTCACTGGGAATAAAAGGGCTAATTGCACATATATTGTAATTAGTTAAGTTGGTCAAAATCTCAATGGGAATAAAGGGGCTAATTGCACATATATTAGCATATATCCTAAAATGCGTGCTACAGTATCCCCCTTGCTACAGTATCAACAGTATGGCCCACAAAGAAAAGCCTTTTTTCTTTGGTCCAGCCCAGTCTTTACTCTAGGTTTACCACTACTTTGGCATTAGATATTTTGGTTTTCTCTTCACAAGGATGCTTCAAAATCTGTGTTTCTAGAGATTGTTGATTCGCGATACTTCCACTTTTGGCTGATTTACTGATCGTCATCATCGAGCGAGATCACGGTATGTTTCTTCATTGTTTTTCTCATTTTCTATAGATCTTACACTCATAAGTTCGGTTGCTGCATGTTTTATGTTTGCATGTTCTTTTGCTAATCGTTTTTTGTCTCATATCGTTGCCATATAATTGATGCCATTACTATCAGTATCTACAATTACTTTGCTTATTTTTGTTGATTCCAACAACTACTCTTACATACGAAATTTGTTACTTTGTTATTGATCTGTTACTGATCTATTTCAATATTGTATTTATGGCGTTTTCATCTATTTAGTTACCAAGAATAAGTTTTGCCCTCTATTTTATTAGTATTTAGTATCTTTTATTTTCTTAATGAAAACCAAAAGGAAGTTAGTTGCCAAGTCTTCTCCTTTTAGTAAGGATGATAATCATGCTTCCTTCGATGTTGGCTATCATGTTTATGAAGCTGATTCAACTATTTCCTCCAAGAAACAATGTTTAGGCAATTCTAATTTTATATCGTCTCCGGTTCTTAATGTTACTTCTTCTGGTATTCGGGACATCACAACTATTAGTGCCACTGCTGTTCCCAATACAAAACCGAATACTAATGCACCACATGGTGCAGGTATGTCTCCTATTTAACTTTTATTTTCAGGTTTTTCTATTTATATTTAATATTATGCAATACATTTTTTTACCAACAGCGACTTAAGCCTATTTGTATATGCTTCAGAGAATTACCCATTGGTTGTAGCAACGTCTACACAACCAGAATA
>BQNB010192059.1:0-11646 GCA_026074375.1 Tanacetum coccineum
TTCATCTAAGAAAGATAATCTCTCCATGTCTAATTCTTTTTCTGCCTTAAATAAAGAAGAAGAAGATGAAGAAGATGTGGAAAATGTGTATGATGAATCGGCTAACTTAATTCAAAACATAAAAGCTGGTGGAAGTTCATCTTTCACGGCTGCTGCTGGTTAGCTTGTTTAGTTGTGTTATGTGTTCTAGTTGCAATTAGTTGTTTCTAGAGTTGTAAGAGTTTATGGCATGTCATAAGCTCTAGTTTTAGGTGTTTATCAAGCTGTTTAGCTTGAGGTTAATGTGGTACTTCAGTCACATTCCATTTGTACTTAACTTTTTTCAGTTTTAATATACTTTACCGGGGTAGCCCTTTACCCAAAAAAAATCTTTGTGGACCAATGCGTGTCGCAAGTGTTAATGGAAGAAAGTACATCCTCGTCATTGTCGATGATTACTCACGATTCACATGGGTTAAGTTCCTAAGGTCAAAAGATGAAGCTTCAAATTTCATAATCAAGTTTCTTAAGATGATCCAACTGCGGCTGAAAGTACTTGTTCGACGTATCAGAACAGATAATGGAACTTAATTTGTTAATAAAACGTTGTGTGAATATTATGAGAATGTTGGTATCTCTCACGAAACATCTGTAGCTCGCTCTCCACAGCAAAATGGTGTCGTTGATTGACGGAATCATACGCTAATTAAAGTTGCTCGCACAATGTTGATTTATGCAAAAGCTTCGTTATTTCTATGGGCTGAAGCAGTGGCTACCGCATGTTATACCCAAAATCATTCCATCATACGCCTTCGTCATGGCAAAACATCATATGATCTTTTACATAACAAACTTCCCGACTTATCTTTCTTCCATGTATTTGGTGCACTCTGCTATCCAACGAATGATAGTGAGAATTTGGGCAAGTTACAACCAAAGGCTGATATTGGTATTTTCATTGGTTATGCACCCACGAAGAAAGCATTTCGAATTTACAACCGACGTACCAGAAGAATCATTGAGACAATTCATGTAGATTTTGTTGAGCTGACTACGATGGATTCTGAACACAGCAGTTCAGGACCCGCACTTCATGAAATGACTCCTGCAATAATCAGTTCAGGACTCATGTCAAACCCTCATCCATCAACACCATTTGTATCACCTTAGAGAACTGACTGGGATATGTTGTTTCAATCGTTGTTCGATGAATTACTTAATCTCCCACCTAGTGTTAATCACCCAGCCCCTGAAGTCGTTGCTCTAATTGATGAAGTAGCAACTCCAGTACCCGCTGTATCAACCGGTTCACCTTCCTCAACTACAGTTGACCAAGATTCACCATCACCAAGTAACTCTCAAACAACACCCAATACCTAACCTCCCGTCATTCCTAATGATGTTAAAGAAGATAATCATGATATTGAAGTTGCACATATGGGTAATGATATGTACTTTGGTATTCCAATTCCAGAAGTTCCTTCTGATCAATCTTCATCGTCGGATTCTATTCATACAAATGTGCCTCCTGATTACCAAATTTCTGAACACAATAACAAATAGACTAAGGATCATCCACTTAAAAATATAATCGGTGAACTCGCTAGACCAGTTTCCACAAGGCTGCAATTACATGAGCAAGCTCTTTTCTATTACTATGATGCTTTCCTCACTGCTATTGAACCCAAGACGTATAAAGATGCTTTGACTCAAGCTTGCTAGATCAAAGAAATGCAAGAAGAACTCAATGAGTTTGAACGTCTTGAAGTATGGGAGCTCGTACCCCGACCATATAAAGTTATGGTAATTCCTTTGAAGTGGATATACAAAGTGAAACTAGATGAATTGGGAGGTATACTAAAGAACAAAGCTCGATTAGTGGCTCGTGGTTACCGTTAAGAGGAGGGAATCGATTTTGAAGAGTCTTTTACTGTGGTTGCAAGATTAGAGGCTATAAGAAATTTTCTCGCATTTGCTGCTCATATGAACATGGTCGTCTACCAAATGAATGTGAAGACTGCGTTTTTGAATGGTAATCTGCGGGAAGAAGTTTATGTTAGCCAGCCGGATGGGTTTGTAGATAAAGATAAACCAAATCACGTGTACAAGCTTAAGAAAGCTCTTTATGGGTTGAAACAAGCTCCACGCGCGTGGTATGACATGTTGTCTTCGTTCCTGATATCCCAAGACTTCTCTAAAGGTTTAGTGGATCCCACATTGTTCATACGTAGAGACGGCAAGGAACTACTTCTGGTACAAATATATGTCGATGATATCATCTTTGTTGCATCTACACCTGAACTTTGTGACCTATTTTCTAAAATCATGTGTTTAAAATTTAAGATGTCAATGATGGGCAAAATCTCATTTTTCTTAGGACTACAGATTTCTCAAAGTCCTAGAGGCATCTTTATTAACCAGTCAAAATATGCCCTTGAATCCTTAAAGAATTTGACTTATCCATACCTGCACACACAAAACACAAATACAAGCATATTTTTGCCATTTTTGGTATGTTTTGGGTTTAATTGGGTCTTTTTAGGTATAAATAGATATGTGTATTTTACACTTATCAGGCACCCTCCTTTATCTCACAGCCAGTAGACCTGACCTACAATTTGCTAAATGCATGTGTGCCTGGTATCAGGCTTGGCCTACCGAAAAGCACTTACATGCATTAAACAGGATCTTTCGGTATCTAAGAGGAACCGTTAATCGAGAACTATGGTATTCGAAGGATTCTTCAATTGCTCTAACAGCATTTGCAGATGCGGATCATGCTGGTTGTCAAGATACACGCCGTAGCACATCTGGTAGTATGCAATTTTTGGGAGATAAACTTATAAGTTGGTCATCAAAAAGGCAGAAAAGCGCTGCGATATCCAGTACGGAAGCTGAATATATTGCTTTGTCTGGCTGTTGTGCTCAAATCCTTTGGATGAGATCACAACTTACCGACTATGGATTTGGTTTCAACAAAATTCTAATGTACTATGATAACAAAAGCGCTATTGCTTTATGCTGCAACAACGTTCAACATTCCAGATCAAAGCATATAGACATCAGATTTCACTTTATCAAGGAGCATGTTGAGAATGAGGTGATCGAACTTTACTTTGTCAATACGGAGTATCAACTGGCGGACATCTTCACTAAAGCTCTTGGCCGAGAAAGAATTGAATTTCTGATCAACAAGCTGGGAATGCGGAGTTTTACGTCGGAGACTCTGAAACAATTGATAGATGAAGTTGATGAATAATGGTGGTACCTATTCACATATCCTGTATAATATGTATATATATATAAACCATAAAAAAACCAAAAAGATTTTTCATTTTTAGAAAACTTTTATAAAAGCAAAATACAAAAATATAAAATCTATAAAACCAAATAAAAAATGAAAAAATGAAAAAATATAAAAAGAGGTAATAAAGGCATGTCTTCTAATCGATAACACTTACGGTCTTAGAAATGTCATTCAATAATGATACGAGGCTGTAAATGAAATTCGAGCAGAAGTTACAAATGTTTTCAAAACATGCCAAATGGCTTGCTATTATTTCAGATAGTAACCCAAACATCATTTTAAAGGCAAATATTTCATCAAAAAGGAAACTTGACCTCTCAACGGGAATTTATTCTCGGGCATGGTCTACTTTATGACCATACAAAGGCTTGTGTTTACTTTGCAACACAACCTGTGCTCCCTATATTATCATAAGTGTACGTGTCAGTGCACTTATGTTTTAAAATAAGAGAAATCTTATTTTTATTGGTAAAAAAGTTATCTTCACAATGAATTAGTGTTTTCAGTAATCACAAAAGATTTTAAAAGATAATTCGACCACTCAAACAATGACAATTGCTCTTTAAATAGAAAATGGGTTGTTATTTGAGGGGGAGAAAGCATCATCAAATAATCTTTAAAATAGTCTTTCAAAATAAGTCACGGAATAAACGGATAAAGTTTTTTGATAATGATAGATAACAATTTCAAGGGGAGTTAATTTATATTAACTACAAGTGCTTTAGATGTCATGTGTTTAAAACTTTATGGACTTATTTGCACTTTGACACTTAGTGAATTCAGGCTTTAAACTACAGACGACCAATATTGCCAACACCTCATAGTTTGTAAAAGACTTAGGAATGCTTGGAAATACTTTCATAGTTTTAAATGCCTTGAAGTTGATTCTCACGAAATAGATTTAAGCTTATTAATTCTTCGAACATGATCTCGAATATGTGTGCGTATAAGGTTTTGCTGATTCTGAGGTGTCAAAACCAGCAAGGGGGAAGGAGTAGATGTATACATGATAGAGTCCATGGCCTTCTTTTAAGCTTGTCTTCATGGTTAGCTTCTTTTGATTTTAGGCCTTCTTTGTTGCTTTTGGGTGCACTATTTCAACCTCATGGGGAAAGAGACATCTCATCATCATTTAGTATGCATCATTTGAGTTCCTAGGGGGAAGTGTTAGGAGAATAATCATTTAAAACGTGAGAAGAATTCTTTCTGATTCAAATAATGTTTAACCTAACCGGTCAATCTCTAAGCTTATTCTTAAAATGAGTAGAAATATTTGATAAAAGAGGTACACATAGGGATTTAATTGTCTACATCCGGGACTTAGTTGACTTTGGTGTTTCAATTTATATCATAACTATCCTGAAGAGAGAAATGCACTCATCCGGGACTTAATTGACTTTGGTGTTGCGGTATCAAATTCTTGAAAGGGTTAATTGTGTACTTTGGATATCTGGGCTTTATACATCAAGACTGCTTGATGCGGCTTGCAAGAAAGTTCTGAATCTACTCAAGAAAGGATTGCTGGTTTAGGGGGAAGCTAAGACAACATCAACACAGACATCACCAACCACACAAGCTCAAGTTACATATGTATCTGAATCTGTTTCATACTCGAAGTTTGAAGCAAAGACTTTCGTAACTTGGAAAGAAAGTTGAAGCAATGCCGAAGAGTGCTTGGACAGAGAAAGATCTGATTGACAACTTCTTGAAAGAAAGAAGGTTAATGAGGAGCTTAGAAAAGTTCGTTGGTGGGAGATTGTACGAAGGAGACCTACGGCTGCTACAAAGAACCATATGATTCTATCATATGATGTTCTCATCATTCAGGTCAAACCTCGTACATAAAATAACTTGTGAAATTTGTATATATGTAGTGTAGATATTAAGGTGATGTTAAGGAGTGCTCGAGTACAAAATTTTCAAGAATTTCTTAGTAAATTCAAAAAATTTCAAATTATTGTACTCAGCACTATCTTATATTCCCTCATATATTGAGGGGGAGCATTAAAATGTTCCTTATAGATATTGTGTAACATTTTGTCCCCGCACGTTTATTCAATTGATATCCAAAATATCAAGGGATTAACATTTTGGATAAGGAGAGAAAATGTGATTAAACTGAATCTAATTTGTATTGAAATGTGATCATATAAAAGGGACTCAATGCACTCCACATTTAGTATGTACTACGATTACGATGCATATGTTAAGGGGGAGCTTTTAGTGATGATTAAATATATTCAAAGTGTAAACCTTTTGATATTTATATCAAACACTTTGAATGAAGTTTTTCAATGATTTTGGTTTGTGATTGTGATGGAATACCCAAAAAGACCGACCATGTACTTAATTTTATGGAGTTATAAGGTGGTTAGGTATAGGTATTCAAATCCCATGATCCAGCCAGAACCGGAGGGGTCTACCCAGGGATATCCACTGGGTAGTGTAGAAGTCCTTAGGTATGATAAAAGGAGAAAAAGTGAGAAAATGGAATAATGCCGACTGAGATGGAGCTAACACTGGAACAAACCCAACAAGGTGTTAGTTATGAAGTCTCGGTAAGCATTGAAGGGGTTGAAGAATGAAAAAGAAATGTAAAGATAAAGGGTGAAAAGAAAGAAGCCCTCCATACACTTAGGCAGAAACCGGGTCAATATATAAACTGTCAGAAACATTAAGATGTTGTCCGACATTGAAGACAGTCATGGACCTAATGACGCTATGCGCAACCCTTCCCAGCCACTCAAAGTCAGAAAGACTTTGTTTCAAAACTCATGGAGATTCACACATTTCTATCAACTCTCTCACTCCGAGTTAGTTGATATTAAAAAGGTGGCACTCAACTCCAGCCTTCGATCACTAAAATCAAAGTGCACTATTGAGTCTAGAGCCAAAAAGAGATCATCCATAAATCTCATTAGGACACTTGTCAAATTAACCTTGCTAAATCACGCAATGTGAATAACAAGATATATACTAAGAGTCCTGTGCATTATCCTTGTGATTTTGCCAGAACATCCGAGTGATTTCATTCACAATGAAGATGGAAATCTTGCTTGAGTCAACATCAAATAAGCTCATGGTAGGTGACTTGTGCGATTCCTTTTGAATCAAACTTGTGACAATTGGAAAGAAACGATGGTGCGATTCTATAAGAATTAAACTTGTTCCAGGTTATAAATTAACGATTGATGATGAATTTTGAAATGATTAACACTCTCGATGTGTCATAAAACCACTTTATCAAGTGACACGTCGATTGATTTTCAAATCAATTTTTTACTTCAATCGGTGAGATAGTAACTCGCTGGTTTACTCTTATCATGCGGTTTGCTTTGAGACGTTTCGATAATGAGAACATGTTGAGTTTGATGCATCTAATACACATGTGTTAGAAAGATTCTATACTTCAGCTGGAAATCCTGTCAAGGAGATTCTTCTTAAATTGAATCTACCTGATCACAGGTCGATCCTCACGGATTCGAAGGTTACTCCAACCAAACACGGGCGAATGACAAAGCCATATTCATCCCCCCGCTTTATTGCTAACTGTTTTATTGCAGGAAACTTAAAGATGGTGGTGAAGGTACCTGTTTCCCACTGACTCACAAGATTCATAGCCACATGCTCATACCAGACCGACAAACATAAAGACATCATGAAAGCTCAAGTACATGTTTCAAGACTTCCGCTACTCTGATACCGTACGTCTTTCTTGAAGTGACAAAGTATTAAAGTCAAAGAATTTCAAAGAAGTTTCTGTCACTCTGATACCGAACGTCTTTCTCGAAGTGACGAAGTGTTAAAGTTAAAGAATTTCAAGAAAGATGCAACATTAAAGCTTTTCAAGTCAACAAATCAAGAAAGGTATGAGCATGTCGGTCCAAAGTCACAAGTTCACAAGATGGCAAAGTTACAAGATGGCGAAACGAGATTATGCTTGGTTGATGATCTCACAGTGCTCAAGATCACACTTTCACAAACAAGTCAAGATAAAGGAACAAGCTCGAGCCTAAAGTCAAAGATCACTACAACAATTCACAAGTTAAAGATTGAAGTTAAAAACTACGAGCTGAGGACTAAAGATAAAGCATAGTATGATAGGACTATATTTTTGTAAATTGGAGTGACCTCCCTTAGGGGGAGATTGTTAGGATCAAGAAAAGTCTCGGTCACTTCCAATATTTACTAGTCAAAGCCCGTAGTTAGATATATTAAACATATTAAGCTAATATGGCCCAAGGCCCATGGTAAGCCCATCAATAGGCCCCATGGCCGGCCAAACGGGTGTTGGTTGGTTGGTTTTGTATTCTCACTTTGCTAATGAATTACATGTTTCTTACTTTCTCTCTCTAGAATACATCCTTCCTTCCACTCTCTCTCACTAAGTTCCTTCCCATCTCATATCAAAGATTACTTGTATTCTTCAAAACCTTAGCCTAACCCATAATCGAGTCTAAACGAATGGTTGCTAGTTGCTCGGTTGTTGGAGTTTTTGATGATCGTTAGTTGGCCACACTTTGTGGTATCCTCATCCAAAGTGTGGGGGTGAACAAAAGATGGGAAGGTGATATAATTTTTTTTAATAAAGTTATAGAAAAAATACATGTAGGACTATAATAGCCAATGTGCTATATGTTTATGAAGATGAAAGAATACGAAGTATTTTGTGATATCGATTAGCCAATGTGCTAGGACGTGATACACACACACACATATCTCTACATTATATATAACAGGAGGCATTTGACAATTTTATGCCACATCATAATACCACGTCATCATGCTTGCCATGTCATCACTTTTTATTTTATTTATTTTTTAGTTTTTTTTGTAAAATTAATCATAAATTCGTGCTAAAAAACACTTTTTATTTTATTTATTTTTTAGATTTTTTTTGCAAAATTATCACTTTTTATTTTTTTTATTTTTTAGTTTTTTTTGTAAAATTAATCATAAATTCGTGCTAAAAGTGTTATGGCAAGGTTCGAACCTAGGACAGTACACAAATAGATAAATGCCTAAACCACTAGAAGAGCCCCCCTAAACCACTAGAACAGTCCTGATTTTGTGTTTACATTTGAAAAAAATTAATAAAGCAACATCAGAATTATTTATCACATTTAATTCGATAACTAATCCTTAAAAAAGGCCTACTATATTTATGATAACTCAAATCCATAAAAACAAATAAAGATTTCCAAAATCAAACCCTAAACACAACTCCATTGATTTAGTCATCTGCTAAACCCTTCAAAAAATTTTGATCGGATTATCATTGATGTTCACACAATCATTTTTTAGAGCTAGCAGATGAGTTTGAGGATTCACACATGTGATTATTATATAAAGATTTCCAAAATCAAACCCTAAACATTAAGATATATATATCATCAGGAGAGTTGATCCTTATTTTGTTATTGAAATGTAGAAAGTCAGGAATATCCAAAGTGAGTATCCATAATGTAATATCTTCTCATTTACTGTTTATCTTTGATATTTATCAAGTTATGTGGTGTTTCAAATCGCGTTTTAAAGTATGGTATAGCAAAAATTATTCTATCTGCCATATCATGATAAATTAGTTTTGGATTTCCATGTCAACATTCATGGGAAATTTGTCTCTAAATTCATCTCCATTGATGAGACCTTCAGCTTGATAATATAATCTGATTTTTTTAGGTTGAACATGGTGAAGTTAACGCATTGGCACAAATAATGACTTGCAAGACTTTTGTAGTCAACCTTCGTTACGGTGGAGCCAAGGGTGGAATCGCGTCTGGCCCAAAAGAACTATCTATCTGTGAGCTTGAATGCCTTACTTGTGTTTTCACTCAAAAGACTCATCATTTTTTATTGGAGTAAATGTTGTTTTCCTGCACCAGATATGGGCACCAATGCTCATGTTTGTATACATCATCCACGCTAACAATTTCCATAAACAATAAGCTAGACCAATATTCCTTGCATGATTTGCCTACAAATAGCACGAAGCCTGATTTATTCTACAACAGAAATTTAGTTAGGAATACCTTACTAACTGTTCTTGGAAATTGACAAACCGTGGCTTAGATTATGGACGAGTACTTGAAATACCATGGTTACCAGCCTTCTATTGTTACAGGAAAGCCAATTGTGAATTATAATCTGAATATGGAACTTATTAGCATCACTATATTTAAAAACTATGTCATTTCCTTTATTAACATCTTAGAGGATAGGTTGGTCAAGACATTACAAAAGGGTTGATATAAGCAATGGAAAGGCCTCGACTTGATATGCGTGTTTCTGCTTTAGTAATTTAAGGTGTCTCTTAGCAGTTTTGTGTTCAGGTATATTATTTAGATAAAGAGTGTTTTTTAGGTCAAATCAATCATCTTAATGTTCTGGAATATTGCGATAAAAATGTAGGTGAATGATATGGTTTGAACTTTAGTAGGAGGCGAACATAGTAATAAGGAGGTAATTGCAGCTGCGATATCAGGTACCAAAGCTAATGCAGCATATACGAAGATAGGTTTCTATGTTTTTATTTTATTTTATCTATAACTATTATCATGAAATTTAGCGTTGTTAACTAACTGCTATCATGAAACAAAAAAATGACTACTTCACCAACTGGGTCGAAGTCCTAATGTTTTTTTTTTGTTTTTTTAGGAAAAACAACCTTTTGATCATTTTGAAGTTTCACGAAAGCAGGCTCTTAAGATGGTTTTTGATAACCAGTTTAAGGTCAAGCTTCTTCTATGTAGCATATTCTGTAATTTTAGTTAATCGATGTTTGCATCGCATCTTAATATAATCTCTCAATTACTATTATTATCAGGTTGAGATCATTAGTAGGTCACCAGAAGACAATAAAATCACAGTATACAGGTTTGGTCTATTAGGTGATTTGTGTCGTGGTCCCCAAATACCAAACACTGCTTTTGTCAAAGCAATTGCTTGCTTAAAGGTGATGTATATTATGATACACTAAGACTGAATTTCTTGCATATCTGTTTATTAATTTCTGCTTTGAAATCTTTTTAGGCTTCGGTGGCTTACTGGAGGGAAAACAAAGACTGTGAGAGTCTTCATAGAGTTTATGATATATCATATACGGACCAAAAATGTCTAAAGGTTATTTTATAATTTAATTGCAATGAACATTAAGTCAAATATTACATTTGGAGATTTAGAATAAATGAATGGTTATTTATTTGAAGAGGTTTTGAATATGGGCAAGTAATTTTGGTTTGAGTTTTTGAGCGAAGATGGCGAAGTTCAGTTCCATAGAAACATTATTTCATTATGACATAATGAACTTATATAAGCAGAAAAGTTTCCAAAATAAGCCACAAAAAGTAAGCTTATGAAACATAAGCCTAAACCTAAATAAGCCATAAGCCAAAACAAACACCCCCTTATATGATGTTACTGATGATAAATAGGCAAATAGTGTTTAGATTTTTTGATTCTACATTTATGTTAGATTAGTTTACAAGAGGGGTTAAAGGGTTGCGTATATCTTTCCAAAGGTTTTCATGATAGAAATGAAGGTATAAATTTGCATTTTCCCCAAATAAGATACGTAGGGAGAAATAAGCAATCCCGAGCACCCTTTTTTTTTGTTTGTTGGCTAATTCTGAAATGCTGAAAAATGTGTCTTTTGTTATAGGCAATTGATGATTATTGTAATCAAATGGGACAGATGGTGGTCGGGCTTCTAAACTGGCCTCAAGGGACTTTTGCTTCCAAGGTTAGTGCGGTTTTATCAATCATGTCATCTATGATTGTCTTACTGGACACTTTGTCGATATTACTTGTATATGTGGATATTTCATTGCTTATTATCATGTGTGTGATCACAAACAAAGAACTCAAGACATTACTGTCAAAACTTCAACTGTTGTGAATTGACTACCTAAAGATGTTTTTTAAGTAATGAACATAACTTTTTAGTTTGTTTAATTTACGAGATGCAAGTACAGCTATCATAACGTTTTAGGTTGTTAGTTATTGGACACAGAAAGTGTAAATTGCACCACATACTTGTCGATTTAATCCGTATAGATGTAGCTGATATCGTGTGCGTCATCACAAACTAGGCTAATAAGACACCTAAATGCTTGATCTATATAGCACTTTGAAACTTTAGCCGTTATGAATTGACTAACAAAAGATGCATTTAAGTAATAAACATAAATATTTAGGCTCAAGCTTTGGCAGTAATCTATGCATGCCTAAACCAACCATCCTTGCTCCTTACTAGCCGCGCTTGATCTGATCTCCAGAATATAAAAATATAAAACTTATAATAATATAAGAGAATTATTGGATACTTTATTATAAAGGAAGTTTCCAGCAATAACCAGACT